>JAUZNJ010079190.1:0-24290 GCA_034780135.1 Jordanella pulchra
TATATATAAATAGATAGATATATATCTATCTGTGTGTAAGACACAGATGGTTGCACTTTGGTCTTGTTTTGAGATTGATACACTAATCAGGATCAGCATCTTTTTTTGACACAATTCTACTCACAGTAAGTGCAATAATCTTCCTATCCAGTGAGAAAATTGCACATGGTAAGACTTCCTGAAGACATGATATAGATTTTAAAAAACCAAAAGTATGTCAATCTCAGTCTCTCTTTGACTAGATCTAAGATTGTAAGACTTGGTTTGATGGACACATTTTGCAGTGCAGACCCTTCTGATCTAAAAAAGTAAAACGTTAATAAAGTAAGTGTGAAAATAAGATATTTATATATTATCCACTTGAAATAAGACAATGAAGTTGTGTGGGTTTTTTATTTTAAATTTAAATCATTCTATTATATTAGAAAGCTTCTCAAATCAAGGAAAAATGTCTTTCTAAAGAGGTTTACATATATTACAGTTTTTGTAGTGTATGATTTTAGTACAAAGACCAAGATCAGTTCTACAGGGGTGCTGGCCCCCGTTGGCCCCTGTCTAGGACAGTTCATGCTTGCTAGCCATTAAATTTTTTGTAGCTTTAAAAGAATGTTGCATAAATTCAATTAATTAGCTTTTACCATGTCAATGCACTGTTTTAAAATACCTATTTATTCTCCCAAGAAGAGTTGTTAAATATTAAACTGTTCTTATCAAAAAAAAAATTCAGTCAAGTTGCACCATGATGACAAAGATATATTCAAACACTTTATTTCATTTCACGAAGTGGAATGTATTTTTTTTTATACCAATCTCTCGATTGAAGAAAATACACGATACATTTCAACCTGCACATCCAGTTTTTTTATCTTATTTTTTTTCCATTATTTTTACTATAAAATTCCAAATTAAAAGATAAGTCCTAGAAACAAAAGAACAAGGATCTAAACCATCATTCATATGTTAGTCCTGCACTTGACGAGGAGGAAACTGTCCATGTATTTCCAGCAGTCACACATCAGAATGGCGTGTGGTTACATGTGTGAATGTCAGCACCTGACGTCCATCACGTGACATAAACTGTAGCATGATTTTGAACCAGATGACCCCAACCTATATATAGGTAATGACAAGGAGGGATCGTATCTAAACATGCTGTTTCTGTGGATCACTAGAGAGCAGTCACATGGTCCGTGTTTATGGCGGCGTGATATTCTTGGCCGGTTTATAAAACCCCAACAGGTCTCACTAGCTCCAGCTTCCAATTAAAATGAGCAGAGTGGTGAGGTTTCAGTGGAAACGTATACAGTTGTCAGTGTCTGTACTTGTTCTTGGCTGTCTCTGTATGAGTTTATATGATCCCCTCTGGAATACAACCCTGTCTCTTTCTCCTCCTGGTCGCACACATAAGCCTTCAAACTATGCTGGCAGGGGCCGTTTGCCACCATGCTGATGGTGTAAAGTTTCTCTGCATTTAGTACGAGTCACACATGACTCGGCTCGGCTTTTAAGTGGAGGGCGGGTCAGGCTGACCTGCAAAAGGGAAAAGCAAAGTAGAGAGTGGTCCGCATTAAATAGATAGACGGATAGATGGATGGAAGGTGGGGGTGTGTCCACCCGTGAAAATGTTTGAGTGCAAGCCTAATTAGAACCACACCAGCGCTCCTAATTCAGGTGCCATGGCCTAGATTTAGAGAGCACCTGTTGCTTGCTGGGGGGGGAGGTGGATTGAGCTTTGTTGTATATATTTGACAGACAGGGATCAGCAGGGGAGGGGTGGAAGAAGGGGGATATGTGACCTCTTTGGCATGTGATCTGAAATAGAAAGAGATTTGAGTCTGTTGGGATGAAAGACAATAGCAAAGACGAGCCCTTATTTGCTGCAGAGGCCAGAAGTTGAGTCATGGTTACGTATATTCAATAGGCTGAGGTGTTTGCTTTTTTGTTTAGCTCATAACACTTTTTGATCTTGCATAAAGCAAAGTGAATACAAAAATTTTCTAATGACTACACAGGCCTTGGAAAGGTATTCATACCCCTAAAAAATTTTCAAATATATCTAGCAAATGTTTTTTTAAATATCAAGAAAAAAATATATGTATTTGTGAAGTGAAAGAAAAATAACAGATTGTATCAAACTTTTTTTTTTTTTTTTTTTTTTTTACAGATGAAAATTTGTAAAGTATCAAACTCAACTCCCCCAATCTGATACCCTTAAATGTAATCCATTGCAAACTATTGCCTCATAGTCCACTTGTTGGTCATTTAGCTTCACAATAAATGACCTACTTTGTGAAGTTCTCTCAAATTTGTTAGATTAGTGTGCAACCATCTAAAGACAGATAGACCGTGGCAAAGGCGTCGCCATGCTCCTAAACCAGGAGCTGCAGAGATCAACAGGCACAAGAAGAATAAGTATAGTTCAGCTATCAGTCATGATTTCAACAAATCTAACCTTTGACCATGTTTGACTGTCAAAATGGAGTTAAAGTTGTACAACAGATGCAACCTTCCAAAGAGTACCCATATTGCCTCATCAGCATTTAATGTTTCATTTATATTTTTTGCAGCTTAGCCCCATATGAGATAATATGTGTATTGATGCCATCTAACGCAATGATTCCTGAAGTTAGGGTCGTAACCCAACTTGGGGTCCTTGATCAAATAGTGTGGGTCTTGAAATCCACTACAGAAATTAAACTAAGGAATAAACAGTGTTGTTAAAGTACTGATATCGTAGAAATGTGTGTTTAATGTTTTGTTTTTTGGGTCATGACTCATACTGGTACCATTTCATGGGACAGAAACTGAAAAGTTTTAGAACTTTTTGTCTAACTTTTGTTTCAAGATACCGTTTCTCCTATCAGTGGTCATAATGTATATATTGACGCTGCAGTGGCTGGTTGGGTTTTACCTGTAGGTGGGCCCCTAATAAGATTCTGCTTTAGGACTTAATTCATCCTTGGGGCCGGCTGTCCGTCTCCCCTTCAGCCAATGACAGCTAAGGTCAAGACGGCTTCCCGCTTCCGTATCGACTCCTTTAGAGCAGCGTCCCCTCTCCCCTCTCCCCCTTTCTTCCTTCCCACCTATGCTGGTACGAAAGAGAATGCACGTTTGCGCGCGGCCGTCACTCTATCCGAGCAGGACGCACAACTCAAACTTTACAGAAGAGAGAGGGCAACCTGCGCTCCAAGGCGGAGCACTACAGTTTTCACCTTTGGATTAAATATACTGGTTTTGCCTATTTGTGATTTCGCTACTGATTGCGTGGGGTTTTAGAGCGGGGGGTCGTCTCCATTTGGCACCAAACGGATCTGTCACCATCTGCAACCGGGTGCCTGAAGCTGTCAAAGTCATGCCGGCCGGGTTTCAGCAGTTGGGGGGAGAAGTAAGCTTTATTTCCTTTTTTTTTTTTTTGCTTTATAGCCTTAAATTTATTTCTGAAGTTTTTTTTATTGCAGAAATTGGGTTATTGTTATTATTTTTAATCCCTCTGCGTGTGCATTTCAATTAGAACATTTTACTCACCTATAGGCTGTTGCACAGTTCTAGTTTTGGGAAGGACAAAAAAACAACAACAACAACAACAAAATGATGAATTAAAATAAATACCATCAATTTGAAAATCAGTTTTACTTATTTATCTTTTAAAATGTTCAATCAAATGACTTTGAATGCCTCCAGTCTGCTGTTAAAGGTTCCACTGATTTCCCAATAGATTAAAAAGAGTCTGACCTTGAGAAGTCAAATATCTTAGTTTATGGATCACAGCTGATATTTGGGGGCAAATATTTCTGGAGCAAAGCTGGATCATAAAATAACTTTGTCAACCTTTTTTTTGATGTTCAACAAACCCTCCACTTCTAAAAAAAAGAGTTAGTCCACATGAATGTTTTATAAAGACATTTGTAGATCCAGCTTTCAAGTATTTGAGGTTTCAACAGACAGAGCGTTTTGTATTAGCCCTATAGTTCTGACACAATGTTATACACTGACTTGGCCAACATTATATCCAGATACACAGGTTTAAATCCTGGCTACTGCTACTTAATGAATTACAGAGTACTTGTGCTTGAGGTGAATTTCCACTCAGGAAGAATTATTTGCCTTTAACCACAAACACAGCCATGCTAGCAAAAACACATTCTTCTGTTTTGGTCTTTAAATACTAAACAGACCTTATCTAGAGACTCAACACAGCAAGGTCAAGACAGGCTGAATTTGATTCTTTATGATTGATGGGCCAAACTTTTGTCAATGGTTCAGAGAATATGGTGTAAGAGAAAGAGAAGATTAAGTTTGCCACAAAGTCATCTCTTTATCAATGCTCCTAATGCAAACCTCAAGCAAACCTAATGCTTTTTCTTGTGCAAAAATATAGTTGGATATAAATATTTGCTGAAGTGCCACCAGTGTGTATTTTTGATTTTTTTTTTATCCTAACCAGGGTCACATTATCAAGATGTTACCTTTTCATGAGGTCAGGTTGTTCCATCATGGCTCTAGAGTTTTTTGTTTAACCAACAACTCTTGCAGGACATTGTGAGGTCAGAGCTTGTAGACAACAACAAAAGAATGTATGAAAGATTAACATGAAACCATGGTTTCAGTATCAGATATTTTAAATGATTTAAAGATACATGTCCCTTAAACACTTTCATTGCGTGGTGGACCTTGATTCCCCAAGGTCATCTCATCTGTCATTGTACAGACAGGTGCCCGGGGCTTGACGGGAATCGGGAGGGTAGTGAAAGTTCAGGCGCTTAGCCAGTATAGTCACGGATGTTACTAAAGGGATTGTCTGTGGTCAGGATCAAGCTTATTTATAGGTAATGTTAGCTAGCTGGGTGGTAAAGTATTGCAATTAATCCTGACAGTTTAATTCAAGCCTACATCTCTTCAATATGCAACCCTCCAACAACTCTCGTCAATAAGGTTGATTTTTTTCCAAAACCTTAATTGTTCACTTGCATGTCATCCTTAGATGCCTGATTTCGCTTGAGACCAGAAGGTCACAGATTGATTAGATGGAGTCATAGAACGTATAAAGCTATTTATAAAATTTGGTACCGCCAACGATCAGCCTTCAGCACCAGACAACAGATACCCAGAGATAACACACCAAGCAGGAACCCAGGCGCAAGCTATGCAAAAAGGCCCCAGAAACAATCCAGCATTTCACAGCAAGGTGTAAAATGGCGACAGGAAAGGAATACATGGAAAGCCATAACGAAGGAGCTGGTATAGTATAGAAACATCTGTAGAGGATGCACAGGGCAAAGCGGGGGTTACAACAGAGGTGGTAGAATGATAGAGCTAAGATCCTATGGGACTTCCTAATATGAACAAACAAAATGATAATGGCCAATTAACAGGACATTGTTATTATTGATAAGCAACGGCGAAGAAACTACAAAGAGCTTGTAATGGCCGGTTCTTGTTTCCATCATTTGGGGTATGGCCACATTAATCTCTACAGCCATCCTCTGCTGCTTATCAATAATCACAATGGCTACTATGGTAACTCACATTTTGTTTCAAATTTTGATGTTTCTGTACATTACCCCATCCCACTGGTTATGGCCTCTTTGCATAGTCTGCACCTGGGAATCTTGCCTGGTGTGGTCGACCTGGGCCTATATATATATATAGAGAGAGATATATATATATCTCTATATATATATCTCTATATATAGAGATATATATATCTATATATATCTATATATCTCTATATATATAGAGATATATAGATATATCTCTATATATATAGATATGTCTATATATATATAGACATAAAAAAAATCAATCACTCTTTCACACTTGTAGGGTGGTATCTGTATCATCCTCAAGCTCGGGTCTACCAGAGACCTGGAAGTTATATATATACAGATACATACATACGTGTGTGTGATAGATAGATAGATAGATAGATAGATAGACAGACAGACAGACAGACAGACAGACAGACAGACAGACAGACAGACAGACAGATAGATAGATAGTTTAGAATTGTTGAACTCTTCTTACCATTTTTCACTCTCTAAACTTGCTCAGTATGTCAGGTGAATGTTATTTCCACTCTAATGATGTATTAAAAATATGCACTGGGAAAAGCTTTAGGCAAATCTTTTGTGCAGAGATGGAACTACAAAGGACCAAGCATTGAGCCCTGTGGTACATGAGGTTTGACATTAAAAAATGATGTTGCATCTCTAGTATGTTAACACAATGGTTGCAATTTACAAGAGGTAGAAGGTTGTGATAGAAGATTTACAAGGGAAGTTTTTTCTTATTTTTGGGATACCCTACCCTACCCTTAGGAATGGCAAATGCCATTTTCAGATCCAAAATACTTCTCAAACCTCTTTGATTGATATTTGATAAGACATTCATCATTTTCATTGTAAATGTATACTATGCATCTCTCATTGGTTTGTTGTATTAAAACAAACAAACAAAAAAAACCCCAAAACGTTTGGGAGCAAATTATCATTGGTACACAGTTTTTAAAAAGACATTATTTGAACACCTCCCCAGCTTCTCTGGGGTAAGCCAAAAGTGTTCCAGGACCAGCCAAGAGACATAGTCCCTCCAGCGTGTCATGGGTGGAACACGGCTGGGACACTTCTGTGGGAGTATCAAGGGGACATTCAAAACAGATGTTCGAGTTACCTCAGCTAACTCCTCATGATTTATAGGAGACACGGTTCTACTCCAATCCTCTACTGGACGGCCAAACTCTTCACCCTATCTCTAAGAGGCCCAGCCACTCTGTAAAGAAACTCTATTTTAGTCGCTTGTATCTAATTCTTTCAGTCAGGATTGGGTTTGAGTAGGAATGTAGACCTATTGGTAAATCAAGAGTTTTCTCTTCATTACAACAGATCAGCGTCTGCATTATAGCAGCAGCCGCACTGATCCATCTATCGATCCCCAGCTCCGTGCCCCACTCACATATATAGAAGTAAGAACATACAATCCATGTAGAAAAATGGGTAGGAATAGGCTGTTTTTGTTTCGACTGGCTCTATACGAACCTCTTTTACCCTTTAATATAGTTGGAGATTTTAGCAGTGCTTGTACCAAATGGAGACAACAAACTTTGACAATGCATTATTGTCTACTTGGTAGAAGCTTAGAAATGGCTCTGCAATAAACTTTACTCCGTCAAACAATCTGGTAGTTACATTTAATGGGTTTAATGTGGTGCCTGTCAATATGGTAAGGAGTGGAGATTTGACACCTTGCAAATAGAGCAGTGAAATGCTTACTCAATAAGTTTTCAACCAAACAGGTTTTTTAGATGTTCACTTTTATGACTTTGCCCATTTTTATTTGTTTTTCTAGAATAATAGGTAATGGGGGGACATTTACTATATGACCAACACACTTCCCAGTATTACTACCAGACTAAGATGTATAATATATTTTGGTTAAATTAATCTTTCTGTGTTTTCTTGTTTCTTTTGTTTGTTTTTTTTTTTTGTTTTTTTTTGCAGACGGTGACTGGAACTCTTGCTCTATCAGTCTTCACTGCTGTTCTGGGATCGCTGACATTTGGCTATAACATTGGAGTCATCAATGCACCTCAGAAGGTAAATAGAATAGCCTATATTCATTAAGATTATACAATAAAATAGCTGATTATACTTCATTTGAGTAATAAGAAAAAGGGTCAGTATTTTTTTTTTTCTTAATGTTGGAGCAATCACAATGGCTTATACACGTTACCCCCAATGATTTTCTAACTTCACGGTGTAGCTAGTTGTGCTGCAGTGCTAACACTAGCTTTTATACAAACAGTATTAGTAAATCCATTCTTTACAGGATATTTTGGGTATGAAGTATTTGCCATGGGGCATTCACATTAATTCATTATGGGTCTTTTGTAACTCTGATTGAAAACAATCTATTAATCGATAATAAATTGCTATTAGTTTTGTGTAGAAATGTGACTATATGATAAACACTAGCTACCAGTGGGACGTTGTCTGGAGTTATTCAAGATGTTCTCCTCCATTATGTTTCACATTCGAGTTCCCTATACAAGAGTCAGAACCACAATCAACACAAATATTGATTTGTTATGAAGTTTAATAAAACCCTTTGCTTTAAAATCGTTGTAAATTTGATCAACATCTGCATAAGATATTACTATTTATCTTCATAATTCTTAAAAGTTCAAAAGGAGTGTGGAATTGGCATACACAATGGTATGATATACTAATGAGTGGGAACAAGGTGTCATTACAAATTGGTGAAGAGCTCTGTGAACCAGGAGCCATGAAGATTCAGTTTTAGATGGTATAATGTTTCTCATAATTTTATTCTAACCTAATTTCTTTATTTGTTCTTTATGTAGTTTGTGTTGTTTGAACTTTATATGGCTGATTCTATGGATATGTAGTTGTTTAAAAAAGAGCTGTAGCTGGGAAAGCCATAATAACTGTGAAGGAGCTGTAATATCCTCTATTCAGGGATAGAGATAACGTTGATAGGATAACTATAGTCTTCCGTTACATAAATATGGTTTAATATAGAAGAATGACAAATAGTCAGTAGTTGAGTTTCTCACAATCTATCTGTGCTCTGGTAAGATGAGACCAAAACATGCAAACACTGGTTGGAAGATAGTAAGAGCTTGTTTCATATGAAGGGAACCAAATACAGAGCAATCCTGGAAGGAAAAAGTGAAGACACTCTTCAATAGGTTCAGTTCAGGAACGAGCTCTGCTGAGGCAGCCAGAGAGACTGAACCTCCATGATGATGCTCCAGGTCTAGGTCAGCCTGCCCTTAGCTGCTATACAGCATCTCTTCAACCGTAGCCTGACCCAGGATATGGTTCCAATGATGTGGAAAACCTCCTGCCTTGTTCCAGTGTCAAAGAAACCTCAGCAAGCAGTCCTCAGTGACTATAGACCTGTTGCCCTGACATCCCACATCGTTAAGGTCCCGGAGAGGCAAACAATCATCTATCAGGACCCCCTCCGGTTGATGCCATCATACACCTGCTTCAACAAACTCACTGTCATTTAGACAAGGCAGACGGCACTGTGAGGATCATTTTCTTCAGTGCATTTAACATAATTCAATCCGAATTACTTTGTGGAAAACTCCAGAACAGTCGGGTGGAAGCAACAACAATCCCCTGGACTACTTGACTAAAATTAAACTAAAAAAATTAGTTACTACAATATTTCACTTTCTTTGGGATAAATAGTCATTTTGAATAGTTTTTGTTTTTAATTTTCCATCTTCCAAAAATGGTGTGAGCAGTTTGAACATATTAGCTACCAAAGCACAATAGCTAGAAGGTTTGACGCCGATGTTCAAACCTTAACACAATAAGCAGCTAGCGGCTAACTTGATTAATTAGACATGAACTGAGTTCCTCTAAAACACAGCCTCCATCACATTGTGTTGTGGTTGTTAAACCAGCCCAACGCTCTCATAAGGTCAACTCTTCAGGAGGCATTGTTGTCACCATGGCCCTGTTGTGTTTTTCTGTTTATCCAACAGCTTTTCAGAGACTTTCACTTTTCTTCCTGGTTTTCCAAGGTCCCGTGTTTGAAGCCACAACACAGTTATATGGTATTTAGGAAACAGAAAGAAGAGAAGTTCACCAGATATGTAATGTACTGAGCTCAACCCCAAAGAAACATAAATAAATACACCAGGAATCACGTGATTGGATAACAGCAAATTAATCACATTTTTTATGAAAATAAAATAATGTTTTACTTTATTTATAGGACACATGGTGTTTGAAAGACTGACTTGTTGCTCATTTTGCCACCACACCTGTTGCTTTTTTGAATTCCTTTATTAAAGCAGGTTATTGTTAGGCATATAACTGTTTCTACTGATTTACAAAGAGTTTACAGCCTTGAAGAGAGATCAATAAAAAGCTCCGGCTGTTATGGGTTGATCTGGGCTGCTGGTACTCAGAGACCTGCTGCTGCTGAAGCTGCTTTACTGTAAACACAAAACACAACAAAAGCACAGCAACTCAAACTTTGTTATATTTTGGTTTTGTCTTTGCTTACACCATCTAATGTTAACTTATTAAATGGAGTGAATAGTTTCCATTAACATTTACAACACCATCCCCGTTTATCGGTAATGTTGCTTAAAATCTTAACATAAAGTAGAAAAAAAAAAAAAATTGAAAAGTTCCACTTGTAATTGAGTATATTTATGAAGCGGAGTTACATCTGATTTAGCTGAAGCTTCTTGTTTTATATCTCCTTGGTTTTTAATGTGGGAAATATAGCAGAACATGCCACTCAACTAAGGCACACTTTATTTTAAAGAGTCAGAAATGGCTTCAAGGAAACAGCAAAACACATAAACTTTGTTCTGTCTAAAAGAGTAATATTTAGAAAGTTTAAAACAACGAGAACTGTGTAAAAAAAAACTAGCCCATGCATTATTTATTTCTAATGCTGCAAAGACTGCACCTTTAGAATGGATCCTTATGCCAATAGGAGTCTCTACAGTCATTGTTAGATGCTATCTACATACCTAATGGCTGTTTATAAAACACTCCACTAAAAAAAAAAAAAAAAAAACTTCCTCTTTCCCACTGCCATAATCTTAAACATGTGGTGTATACTTAAACATGAACTGCTTCCTTTAGTTAGAGGAGACTAAGATTAAGCTTTTTGGCAACAAACACTCCGATTGGGTCTGGTTTTTATTGACAAAGCGCTCTAAGCCCACTGGGTAGAGTACCCACAAATTGTAACCAAGTAAGAGTAACTCTATTTGATCATATTTTTACTCAAGTAAGGGGAAAAATAGCCATCAAAGAAATGATTATAGTAATGTAAAAAAATGTATTGGGTGGAAAAAAGCTACTTAAGTACTGAGTAACTTAACATATGATTTACAACTGAAAAGGATGTAATAAGATGAAAATCTAAAGCTATGTGCAAATTCTGACATATCATCAAATACTTGGAATAAGCTGATAATTAAATAAGTGGAATGATTGAAAAATAAAACATTGAGGCAGCAGAAACTCCTTCCCAAATTATTATTATTTATACATAAAATCAGTCCTAAGAGCAGGTTTGTGTGTAAAGTACCTCCAGTGATAATATCTATTTCTTACCTCATTTTAACTTTTCCTCCAAATATTCCCCTGATATAAACTAAGACTCATTTTTCCATGAACAGTAACTGTTTGTCTTCGCTTGAAGAAGTTTCGTTTGAAAAAAGCTTCTTCGTCATTCAGTGAAGTCACTCATGGAGGAGTCGAAAACTTTGCTCAAATAAGAGTAGCGATATTTTATTAAGATATACCTCAAGTAAAAGCAGAAGTATATTTTAGTCAAAATATACTTTTAGGAGTATATATTGACAAAATATACTCCTAACAGGGAGCAGTACCTCTGCTCCCTGTTAGGAGTATATTAGGAGTATATAGTATATTTTTTTACCTCTGTTTAGTACGATGGAGATGTGATCTTGCCAAACCAAAACAATAAACCTTGAGGTGGTTTACTGATGTTTTCGGTGTTATTCTGTGATTCTTTTAGCTGGACAATGATCCAAAGGAAAAGGAAAAGATCTCACTTTCTACACGTTCTGTATACCAAGAACTAGAACCAAACATGGAGAACCAGCATTTAGTTCCTATGCTCCACTGATTTGGAACAAATGCTGAAAGCCTGAGTTATTTTAAGTTAAGTTTGTTTAGAGCTGCATTTGACTGTTGAAGCTAAACTTTCAACTAACTTATTATTAGTTTTTAAGTCGATGATCCAACAGTTTTATTTTCTTTGCTACCCTCTGTTATCATGTTTTTATCTATAGTTGCTTTTATTTTCCTTCTTTTTTATTGTCTATTTCATGCAACGCAGCTTGAATTGTCTAAATTGTGCTATACAAATAAACTTGCCTTGCCTTACAATGGAATGCCAATAAGAGCGGAGGATGCTGTGCGCTCACCATGAGATTTGTATCCTTATTTATTATACATTAATAACTAATTGCATTTGATTTGTTCACATCCTCGGCAGATCATTGAAGCGGACTACAATGAGACATGGGTGCACCGGTATGGAGAACCCATCCCAAGTGGGACCCTCACCTCCCTCTGGTCGCTGTCAGTGGCCATATTCTCCATCGGAGGCATGCTGTCCTCCTTCTGTGTTGGTTTCATCTCAGAGTGGCTTGGCAGGTAGGGAGGGAGACGCATGACGATGACATGTTCTCTGTAATGACAGATAAAAAACTCGCCAAGATAAAGAAATATAGAAATTTGAGAAGAATAGGTCATTTTTTTTTAGATTGTTGTTTTTGAGTAAAGCAAGAAATGTTTTCTAACCATCGAAGACCAAATTTAGAGTCTACTTTCTTTATTTCCTCCACCTTAAATTTAGTACCTCAGAGTTTCGGCTCAAGCTGACGTTCTATCCACAAAGTGGGCAATCCAAGTGTCCCTCTGTAACCTAACCCGTGGGTGAAACTGGCTAAAGGCAGGGGTGGGCAAAACAGAGCTGGAAGCCCAGAGTCAGGGAGGGTGTCAGGAGTGGAGGTTGGGCAGCAGGACAGGATCTTAACATGTCTTCCTTGAACAGCAGCTGCTGCCTCTGGTGTTGGTGGTAAAACTGCTGCTGGCCTCTGAGGTCAAAGAGCAGATCAGCTCAAATCTCACTGATGACGTTTTTAACAGCAAGCTTTATTGTTCGTCGGTTTTTCCCTGGAGGGTGTTGCAGAAATTAAACTTCTGGATTTGGTTTATGATTATAATATATAGAAAAATATTACAGTGTGATCTCAGCCAAAAGATTTAAATCTCAAGTAGCTATAAGAAACTTCTTCTGGAGTAGGTTTGGTCAGACCTGTATTACATAATATATATAGCAGTACTAAAAAAATATTCGTTATTAATATTAATATTTGACACAATAAGCTTCCTCAATTTCAGTTATGTGTATGATGATGATGATGCATACAGCAATTTATACTGTATTTTTGTAGAGGAGATTGAAATATTGAGGCTTTTATCCAGATAGATCAAGGCACAGCTGCATTTGAAGCACCACAAGGCTGTAGGGAGAACCAAGACAATGATAAAGATGAACGTCTATTAAGTGAACTCAAATGCGTATTCAGCTAACATTAACTTAATTGAAACTGAAGCTGAAGTCTGCACAGATCCCTGGAAAATGTCACCTCAAGGCTCTTTATAAGACAAATAAGTCAAATGTATATTTATGCGTAAGGATTCCACATCCGCCCAGTTTATTCCAATACGATTCACTTCTATTCATAATCAAATAGTTTTACATTGCAATCAGGTTTAGGTGATGATTCAGTGCCGGTTGTTAAACAATAATCTGGCAGGACTAAACCACTTGCTTCAAAAATGGTAAAGATATACATGAATGTATAGACTTGTTCAAACAGGTACTGCACATGTGTTGCTTGTTCTCAGAAGGGTATTATGTTAGAAATTAAGGAACGTCAAAGAAAAGTCATTTACTAGCAAACGAAAGAAACCTTTGGTAGTAATTCACACAGGTTCTAGTTATGTTTGAGGGAATCTTTCATCTAATTGCAATTTATTCTGTTTTTAATGCAGTGTAAATTCACAGTCATAGATATTTTCTTTAGGTCTTAGAAGTATCCATAACAGCTGAAATCACAGTTCTGCTATTAACAGCTTTTGTATGACACTGCCCTCTAGAGGCTAAATTTAATTTGATGCCATGCTCACTCCTAGAGGGAGATCATCTAATTCACCAACATGAACCTGTTTCAGTATCAAAGGACTGAATCAACCATCTGTCTCAGTCTTTTTCTAGTGTAACCCACCAGTTATCATAGATGGGATTCAAACTGAGCTTTAGATACCATCATTTTACCTTTTTTTATGTTGTTTCTTTCAGGAGGAAAGCCATGCTTGCCAACAATTTATTTGCCTTCATTGGTGGGAGTCTGATGGGAATGTCCAAGCTCTGTCGCTCCTTTGAAATGATGATCCTGGGACGTTTTATCATTGGCGCCTACTGTGGTAAAATAACCTCCTGGTGTATCTTTTCATTTTGTTTTTGTACATGCAGACTTCAAAGAAAGACACTAAAGAGCAACAAATTCTTTTGGTTTCGTGATTTAATAATCATTTTTCTGTACTCCTTTTTATCTTTTGCTTTCTTTTCAGGGCTTGCATCTGGATTGACACCAATGTATGTGGGTGAGATAGCTCCTACAAGTTTGCGAGGTGCGCTCGGCACTTTGCACCAACTGGCAATAGTTACTGGCATCCTTATAGCACAGGTATGGTATGACTGCATGCAGCTCCCAATTAACGGCATCATATTAAAACAAAATAGCGTGTTTTTTTAGTCTTTCCCATTTTTTTGTATTTGTATACAAAGTACTTTGTATTCGATGTTGTTTTTTTCTTTCAGTAAGTTTAAAGTTCACCACATTATTGCTCTCTTTTTTACAACGCTGCATCAGATTCTGGGTCTTGAGTCCTTGCTGGGCAGTGAACACCTCTGGCCCGTTCTGTTGGGTTTAACCGTGGTGCCGACTGTCCTCCAGATGGGTCTTCTGCCCTTCTGTCCTGAGAGCCCCCGATTCCTCTACATCATCCGCAGCCAGGAGCACCACGCCAAGAGTGGTGGGTGGAGCTGGTGTGATTCACACTGTTCAAGAAACACCTCTTAGATTTTAGTTTGCCCCTTCATTCGTCAGAATAAACCTGAAGATAATGCTAACTGCTGGTTTTGAAGTTTTTTTATCATCCTCCTGAGCTGGATAATGTAAAGTCAAGTAGGATCAAACACTTCTTGAACCCTTATCAGTGTAAAAAGCCAAATGTTATGACTTTTTTTTTATGATTGAATATAAGAATGTCGCAGAGCTTCTAGATACGTAAAGAGAAATTAGGTGTTATAATTTTTCAGGCTAACAAAACTAAGTTTGTCTTTTTCAAATTAGTGCTGCATAGCTTTCAACACAACACAATGACTGGTGGAGAAGGTTTCAGTAACATCCTGAACTGATTCTTCTACTAGATTCAGGGCAGGACTCTGGCTGGGCCACTCCAAAAACTCTAATATTGCTTCCAATCAGGAAAAGCATGTTGATAAGAATAAACGATTACAACAAATCTAAATATACAGGGGATATTATTGATATTTGGGTTAACTTAGGAAGGTTCTTTATTCTATTTATGACTAGATGGATGCCCAATGTTTGCTGGTGTTTGTAGCTTGAATGAAGAATATCCATAAATGTTGCACAACACATATGAGTCCCACTTTAAAACCAGGGATCCCTCATGGACAATCTGATCTGAGGCCAATGCTCAATACTTTTTTCTACCAAGAAGTCGAGTATAAGAAAATATTCCACCTGAGGTTTTAACTTTGGCCAATCATGAAGTAAAAGATTTGTTTTAAAATCTCCAATTCCCAGACATCCCTTATGGACGGGCTATGACTCTTATCCCGTTTGTCCTCTAAACAGGTCTGAGGCGGCTGACAGGCCGGCAGGAGGTGGGCGACATGCTAGCAGAGATGAAGGAGGAGAAGAGGAGGATGGATATGGAGAGAAAAGTATCCATCCCTGAGCTCTTCCGCTCCTCTCTTTACCGCCAGCCCATCATCATCTCCATCCTGCTGCAGCTCTCCCAGCAGCTGTCTGGTGTCAATGCTGTAAGTCAGATTATACTCATACCATTAATAAAGGCTCATAGCCTAAAGTCTCATCTCTGTTTTATCCCTCCTCCAGATCTTCTACTACTCCACCAGTATTTTCATGAAGGCAGGAGTGCAGAGTCCAGTTTATGCCACAATAGGAGCTGGAGTGGTAAACTGTGCCTTTACTGTGGTCTCGGTGAGATATCTTTACCCTGGCTCCCTGGTAGTCTGCTCACTACATAGACTTTAGTTATAGAGTAAGAGCTTGCTATGACCCACATTCAGTCAATAAGTGTGACTTGTTCTGTGTTTAACTCTGTTATCAAAGAGTAAATAAGATAAGAAGAGGTTGGTCCACCCTTTTACATGTTGTCCACCCTTTCTCCAGCTGATTCTTCTTTGATTCTTCTTAGGTGTAAATATCATTAAAAATCATAAATACGACATTTAACTCATACTCATAATGTCACATCCACTAAACTGATGAAGATTTAATTTTGAACTCTTGTTCTTGGTAATAGTTATCTAGGTCACAGGATATCTTTCTAATAACCTCTTTGGACCTTTCCACCCAATTACAGCGCACTCCTTGTACCAATTGTGTACTTTGTGCCTTAAAATGTTACAGGTAGAAATTGCCTAATCACAATTTTTGGGCCCTTTTCCAATTATTTGCAGTAGATATTTAAGCCAATTCTGACCTTAGTAAGTTCTCTGACAGGATGAGTCAGAGTAACTTGGCTGCAAGGGGTTCTGCCTTCCTGTTATCTGTTACAGGTCACTCTCTCTCTTGCTCTTGACTTCCTTCCATCCATCCATGCTGAGTGTATTGCATTAGATACTTTAGTTTTTATGAGTTCTGCATCATCAGTGGGATATTTTTGTTCTGGAAAACTCCAACTTAGAAAATCAGACACATGTAGTGAATGGAAAATGTATAAAAGTTGATGCAAATAAATGATCTAATTTAGCTTATACAAAATATGTTTTTTTTTACTTAATTTGTCAGAAAATTAAAGACAACTCTCATTTTAAAAAATCTGAATTTTTTGTCAAGTATTTCATGGTCCAGGCTTTAAAGGGTTAAGATATGTTGGTAATAGTAGGTAGGTAGGAGTTAAGTTCAATGATTAAAAACAGATTCTTGCTGCTTAATTCTTCGTCCATGATTTGTAATTATTTCCTGAGTTTAATTTAGTTTAGTTTGGTTTAGAATCTGCATTTAATTTTATCGAAATACTTGCTCTTAAACCAAATGTCACCATCAGATTCTGATGTAGTCGTTTTCTAATCGGTTACATGCTAGAAGCTAAATTTGTGAACTGACAAGCAACCTTAGCTTAACCTTGTTTTTAGCTTCTGTAAGAAAAGAAAAACAATAAAAAAATGTTCTGTCCTCACAGAATTACCTCATATCTAAGAAAGTGTATTTTTTTTTCCTGACATAAACAGCTTTTCCTTGTGGAGAGGATGGGTCGACGTACACTTCACATGTTGGGATTGGGAGGAATGTGCATTTCTGCTATTGTCATGACTATAGCTCTGGCTTTACTGGTGAGTAGCCAACATTAAGGTCTGCAGTATTCTTTTTTTTTTTTTATCTTTCAGTATTACTAAGCTGAATGAAACACTGACTCCATTTTTTCCTCTACCTGATAGGACAGCGTTCCTTGGATGAGCTATATTAGCATGCTAGCTATCTTTGGTTTTGTCGCCTTCTTTGAGGTGGGTCCAGGTCCCATTCCTTGGTTCTTTGTAGCTGAGCTGTTCTCTCAAGGCCCAAGGCCAGCTGCCATGGCAGTGGCGGGCTTCTCCAACTGGACCGCCAACTTCATCATTGGCATGGGCTTCCAATATGTTGCTGTGAGTACCATCAGCAATACAGAACAAGAGGTTTACACACGTTTCTGACAGTAATCCATAAATCTTCCTCCTCAGGATCTCTGTGGGCCATACGTGTTCCTGATCTTTGCAGGGCTCCTCCTCTTTTTTGTTATCTTCACATTCTTTCGAGTGCCAGAGACCCGGGGCAAGACCTTCGACCAGATCGCAGCAAACTTTAATCAGCACTCAGCGGCGGGTATGATGGATATGGACATGGAGCTGAACAAGCCAAGCACAGAGCTGGACTATTTGGGGGATGAAAGCATCAATTGAAGAGTCCAAGTGGAGAAAAAAAAAGCAAAAAAACACAAACTGAGCACAGTTGAAGGTGAAGTTTGTATGTGGGCCCTACTCCAAAATGTTATTTCCCGACATATGTTTTTAGATCTGTAGATGTGTTCATTTAGCTTGTGGTGCCAAAGCAGTGTTAAGATGAGTGTGTGAATGTGGACGATACCACTGCAGTTAGATCATTGGTTGATTTTACTTTTGCTCTTACAGCTCAATACCTTTGGGTTAGAGACTGACTGCTGTATTTTTAACAAAAAAAACAAACAAAAACAAGAAAAAAAAAACACATTTGAGGCATTGACTGCCAGTGCGAAATGCTTTTATTTGATGCCGATATACTGAATAGTATTGGAAGATGGAGAAATTTGGGAAATTCCAGCACTTTATAAAGACAGACTTTGGTGAACGGAGGAACAGGTACTGTAAGACGGTGTCCAGCTCAGGTTCTCATAGGCCGGTTGTGCTGTATGTTTTAGACGTGGACTCGCTCCAAAAAATATCTGATTCAAATGGTTGATTCAGATCCTTCACATCATGTTCTGCTAAGAGCCTAGTAATGACCAATTTATGTGTTTCACATATGTCTGTTTAACCAAGTAATCTAAAACGTGGAGGACACTGGATCTAAAGACTGAAAATGGACATCAGTGACTGAATTTGAGATTTCTTGATGGTTTTCATTTAAGATGGGAAAAGGCTTGAGTAAGGGTTCTTCCAGAACTGATGTATGGTGTTGGTTTTATATCTTTTCTAAAGTAAATGGACTAATATTTGGATAAAATGTCCATTTCTGATCTGGTTTTCATTATCAGATATTAAAATTGCTGAATGTTATGGAAACAAGGCAACATTTTAGCAGGGTTCCTACATGTTACTGCCATAGTTTTCCTGTTTCAAATTAGTTTTTAAATATTTGTATACAATTCTAAACATTTCAGTAGGAAGTTTTAACCTAACAAAATAGTAGCCATGTTTTATTGGGTAGACGAAAACTTGCTTTTCCTATTGAAGCGACAAAACATGAAATTACTTCTCAGAGCTGAAATGAGCTGGAACATGTCACTAATTACATATCAAGACAGACTAGTGAAGGTCTAAATATCCAGTTTTGCCAAGATGCAGAGTTCGCATTCAAATAATTGTACTAAAGCTTTCACATCGTTTTGTGCAGCTTTAATCTAAGTTTCATGAAGAAAACATGCTGGAACTGGCTTCCTATCTTGTCATTATATAGAGCCCCTTCTATGGTATACAGAACAGCTTAACTAAGGCTACTAGGCTACAACTTTTAGCCTCAACATATTGAACTAAAAGCAGATTCAAATTCTCCCAAATATTTGTACCTTTGGATCCCAATTCAAAGAACCCTAGGTCCAGTTCAGACTTTACTAAACTAGTTATATTGCCCTTCAATTTTGAGTGTGTCCATCTAGGAAATGACGAACCAAAATAGCGATTAAGTTCAAAATATACCAAAAAAAGATTCTGAATCCAATAACTGACTTACGCAGACATTTCCTATAAACGAAGCTCAAGAAAAACATTTCCTCCCCATGAAGGGTGAAGAAACAGGAGCTATAATTTGACCTGATGCAGCCAATCATCCAAAACTAGTATCCTTTACAAGCTTTTTCCTTATTAAGTTGGATGATTTCTAAATAGAGGCTTCAGGAAACATTGTTTTGGCATTTCCTATGTACATAGTGTTTGGCTGTTAAAGTCATGGTATGTGGGTCTAAAGTTTCTACTCCGTATGCACTCCAGTAAGGTTTGTGTTGATGCCTAGTTTAGATATTAGAATTTATTTTGTAGAACACAAGTTTATGTACAGTCTTCACATCCGTGTGTGCTTTTTTTTAATGTAGTTTATTCATTTATGAATATGTGTAATGAGGTTCCCCTCCAGTGGATCTGTTTTATGCTGTGGTTATACAAATCTGTAAATACCTGTACAAGAGCCTTTTTATTTCTACAGTATTCCATTCTGTTTAAACAACAAAAAGACTCCGATATGGGATTTGCAAACATGATTTATTAATTAGCATTCTAAGTATTGACATTGCACATAATCCACTCCAACAAAAGAGAACATAAACCTGAAGAAATTAAGTTTTTCCATCCATCCATTTTTCAAGCAGGAGATAAAAGGAGTGCAATGCTTTAACCAATTCAGGTGGTTCCAGAACTAAACTCACAATACGAACCACCGGCTGCACACCTGCTTGGGTTTCCCCCTCAAATTAAAAAGCCAAATAAAAAACAAAAAAAACACAAGGCTGGTTCTTTATAAACACCTGATCTACCCTCATCTGGTTGATTAAAGAAAACACTCTTAAGAGGGGTTGGAATTCCTGAGCCACCAAGCAGATGGTCCTTTACCATTTCTTCCTTAAAGATTTCAAACTTTTCAATTACACCCATCAGTATCATAGCTTCCAACTCCTTGCCCACAAGTCTGCAGCTTGTTGGGGTAGAAGGGGTTAGAGCAAGGAGAGAGTCCATAAGAGTGAAGGGGAGAGCAGCACATATGCAGTAAATGAGGTCCAACTATCAAACCCCAGGACCTACAAGTAAAACGTAAAAGAGGCACAGGGATTTAAATAGTGAAGAACCAAAGCTCAAGCCTCTAATCCTGAAACAAGGCTATTTTTTTTTTAATCCTCGTTTTCATTTTGCAGAAAGAAAAAAAAAAAAAAAAAAAATGTGCTTTAAGACTATAAAAAATTCTATCCCTTAAATGCCAGCATTTCACAATAAACCAGTTCGCACCAGTCACATGCCCCCCCGAAAGAGCACAGCTTGACCAAAGAAGTACAAACTGGCACAATCTCAAACCGTCCAAATCCAGAGTTGCTTTACTTTTGTTTGTCAGGTCCCTTGTTCCCTTCCTGGGGATTAGGGTTTGTGACAAGCTCAAGTACAATCACTCTGTTGGTGTTGGGACTGCTGGAACAACTTCCTCCTGAAGGCAAATGAATCAAAACTGTCTCAAAGCAATCATAACAACACTTGAGATGGCGTTCCTTTTACTTACCTCAGGAGATTCTGACTGTTTGGGGGAGGTTTTTGGAGAAGACTTTGGTGATTTGGGTGTAGATTTTTCCTCTGTTGTGTTTGTGCTTTGAGGGGTCCCAGGCTCTGAGGCGGACTTCTCTGCGTCATTCTTCAAATGGGACAAGAGACTTCATTTTAAAACCAAGGTCATAAAGCAACACCAGAACCATTTGTGACCCCTTAATGTTATGGAGGCCCTCATACAGAGATGGGCAATTTGGTGACTGACCACTTGTTTGGTTTTAAAAAAAAAACACTAAGTGAAAAAAAAAACAAAAAATGACTTGCCTTCGATGTTGAGGATTCAGAGTTCCTTTGCCTGCGTCGTCTAGATGGCTGGCGTTGTTTTTGGTCTTGGGCATCCGTTGTGATTTCCCCATTAGTCTGGACACCCTCAGGGGACTCTACAGTTTTTACCTCTGCCTCCTGCTCCCTGCTTTCTTCGGTAGCAGGAGGTTTCTGGTCAGTCACGGACTGATCGGGAGGTGGGCGAGGGCGGAATGGTCTGGATTTATGGTAAACAGTGTTCACAAAGGAAAAATTTAGAGAAGGGAAAACATTTTAAAGTTTTTGCAGCAATACCTCCGGTAGGGACGCCAGAACCTTCGCCTCTGTGGTCTCTGCGTCTGGTCACCTTCAACCGCTCCATCTTTTTCCTCTCCAACTTCCCCCTATCATTACAGGTACATTTTATTCATGTTATGGTTAAAAGAAGGTAAATCATGTCCGATTCAGCTTACATTTTGGGTATCCTGTCTCGGTCTGCGTGGCCTTCGTCTCCGAGGCGGAGGCCTCGTCGCCCGGGTCTCCTCAGTTTGCTCTCCCTCCGGTGCAGGAGCTTGGTCATCGGCTGGTTTGCTCTGGTCTCCGGGGCGCGGGCTACGGGGGAAGAACCGCCTACGGAAACGACGTTTGTTGGGAGCGTAGCGGCTTCCTCTTACCGGAACACCGCCTGGACCCGTAACGTTAGCCGCTTCTGAACCCTGGTAGAAACGACAGACCACTTCCCAATTACGCCGGAACATTCAGTCCACAAGAAACCAACCATTTCTTCTGTTCTGACCTTAGTTGCCTCTATTACGTCAAACTCTACGACTTCCCCATCTCCTACACTGCGAAGAAACTTTCTGGGGTTGTTCTTCTTGATAGCAGTCTGAGAAAGACAATCCTGTCAACCGAAGAGTACAAGTAAAGGATGATTAACAGTCAAAACCTGAGCTTACCTGGTGAACAAAGACATCCTCTTTAGTATCGTTCCTGCAAGAGATGACAGTTTTGGCGTTAATGTCAGGTGTGTGTGTGTGTGTTCTTAAAACCAAGAAGGCGTATGAAGAGCTACCTGTTAATAAAGCCATAGCCGTTGCGGACGTTAAACCATTTCACTGTGCCTTGAACTGCCGTAGCTATAAGGGTAAGACAACATTAAGACAAAAAAAAATAGCCATACAGAACATTTCACAGAAGCCATGCAGTTATCTACTTCCCAACATCAATCATTAACAGTCAGACTTTGAAACCAGGTTTCCTCTGGGTCACGAGGGAGAGAGCATAGGGACAATACAACCACTTAAAACACCATTAGGAGATTTTTTTTTTTCTTCTTCCCTCTCAGCAAGCAATTTCTGCTGAAAGCCACATATGATTCCATCCACTTGGTTCCCTTTAGGGAAATGATTTGCAGCTGTGAGGACTTCCCTGCTGATAGAGACCAAATCTGGGTCACCTGGGGTGCAATATACATTTCTCTTTTTTTACCCTCTTTTTAAGAAAAATGGCAAACTTATTGAATTATACATTCAATTTTCTTATTAGATTTTATATCTACAACAGATAAGTTATTGGACAGTGAAAAGTGTAACACGTGGAAGTGAAGCCATAATGAGGTCTGGTTTACTGTGGAATCGTCAGCTTGATGATTGCCCAATCATCCACACATATTTTGCAGCTCAAGGCTGTGAACACTCGGACTTAATCAGCATATAAATTAATGCACTTAACGAACCATAAAAAAACTGGTTTAAGTTTTTTTTTTTTGTATGCGTTTTTCCAACCCTTTCTGCACCCACCTATGATTTTCCTCTCCAGCTGAGGTTTGTCTTCCAGCGGGGCAGCTGGTGGAGCGCTCAGCGCCTCAGCGTCTGTCATCTTCTCTCCTGCTGGTTTCGCTCCTCTCGCCCCCTCCCTCGTGGATCACCCCTCTGCTCTTCCACAAACTTTGCTGCCCCGCTTCGGTTAAGTTAAGGTTTTATCTCGACGTCACCTCGCGCTACCGGTAGGAAGCCGCACCCTCATTGGCTTTCACGAGAGCACGAGCTGGAGACCGATTGGCTGAGAGAAATACGCAATTGGGAATGAAACAGTGACAGGTGTCGAACAGGTAAGAGTGAGAGGAACTGATTTCTGACACCGGAAGTGTTGTCTCGTAAAAAAAAAAAAGCTTTCAATAATAAAGTGTTAAATATTAATCCAATCTACAAGACAAGTTACAAAACTCCTTATAATAATCTGATTTAAATTGATTTATAACTCAGTTAAACTGTATTTAATTGGGTTTAATAGTTTACTGTGACATATTGCTTGAAACAATTGATTCAGTTGGATCGCATGAAAATATATTTCAAATTGTAGTGTTTGTTGTGAGATTTAGAAAGAAGCCGACATTGCTGCTGTGAAGTCATTAATTAATTTGATGTGGGTTGTAAGTCAGAACTAAATTGAACCAAATAGTTATAAAATGGAAGGGGATTTAATTTTAGTGAACTATATTCACAACTGAACAAAAAGAAATTGAAATGAAATAAAATGGAAATGAAAACAAAGCTGAAAAAAGGTGGAAACAGAGAAAACAGAGTTTAAATTCTTACTGAACAAAGAATGAATTCACTAAACTTAAATGAGATGAAATAAACATTTTTTTGAAATAAACAAACCTGAAACAACCTGGAGTAACCTAGGTGGGAAAAGGAATTAACTAAATCTATCGCCCTAACCTAAACCATATTAAATCCAATTCAACTGGGCTGAGCAGACTTGAATAACGTAAAATCAAAAATAACAGTTTTGAACTGAATTTAACCAAAGGGAAGAGAAAAACACATGACTTTATTTTAGTCTGGTTAAATAAAGCTAGACTAAATGAACGGGTAACTGAATGGTTTAAAATGAGCACAATGAATTCAGATGTTTATGTTTTATTACATGTTCTAACAACTTGAGGAGAACATCATTGTTTTTTTTTTACCAACAATTTAACAATAGATATACTTTAGTTATTGATTTAACATAGTGGTTGTTTGTAAACGGGATTGACTTAGAGCAGTGTAGTTTTTATCTATCTATCTATCTATCTATCTATCTATCTATCTATCTATCTATCTATCTATCTATCTATCTATCTATCT
>JAUZNJ010079201.1:4511-24287 GCA_034780135.1 Jordanella pulchra
TATGGACCACTGCAGACAGGACGTTCCTAAAAATCACCAAATTTTTCTGTTTCCATAATTTTCTATGCCTCTAACATACTATTTGTGATAACTAAAGGCTCCTTTGTTATCAATAAATTCTACCTAACAAAAGATGCCATGAAAAACAAGTTTATTCATTTGACCTTTCAGTGGTCATAATGTTTTGCCTGATATATAAAAACAGTTAATAAAAACCAGACCTACAGTCTTAGCTTATATGTAGATGTAATCTGCAACCTTTAGTACTAGATCAGAGAAAAGTCGAAGAATTAAAAAAAATAAAAGATTCCCTTTATAAACACAATATAATGCATGATAAATATTCTTATCATAAACAAAGATAAATAAAAATAAAAAGAAGCACTATTTACTTTAGATACTCAATAAATTTATAGAAAGTATTCAAGATAGCTATAATTGGAAATTAATTTAAAAACAGTTGTTACTCATTAGCTAAATAAATCAGAAAACAAGGCCAGCTTTTCAATCAGCGCATTTAGTTTCAAACAAAGCTGTTTTAGTGCAGTTAAATTGCTCTCATTTTTACAGATAAATGAAATGAAAAACAATATATTTCCTGGTAAAGTACTGAATATTTAAAAGATTTTTTTCATAATTCTTTACAATTATTTAGGCAATGACTTAAAAAAAATCAATTATTAAATATCAATTGATAACCTTGCGACTACGCCCTGTATAAATGTTTGGAATTGAATCCTGATCATTTTTAACGAAATGTCCAGAGCAACAGGCAGATATTCAAATAATGACATGTGAGTCTTGTTTACAATTTAATGATTTTTCCCTAAGGGATAAAAGCCAATAGCTTTATTAGAAATCACGATAGATTGCTTTTAAATAGCATAATTTCCCTGCCCCCACAAATCTTTTTTTAACCACTTTTCTCATTGGTAGAGACACATAATATTGATCCAAATGTGGGACATCTCGATGATTCACTGAATAGTGAGGCAGTCTGATGTTGAGAGTGATAAATAAAAAAAAGATGTGCTTCTCAACAGATAGCTCAGTGGTGATTTCATGCCCTTTAAAGGAACAGTCAATAACAACATTTTAGCTTTTATAATTTTAATAGTTGCAGTGAAGCTGATAAGAAACCTTTTGTGATCAGCTTTGAATGGTTAGTTTTATAAAGTGCTGAATAGAATACTGATAATTATACAAAATGGCAACTATGGTGCTGATCGGCTTTCTGCTTAGAAATAACATTCATCCCTAATGCTTTTGAAAAGGTAATAAAACACTAACAATGATTATTGCTTATTAGTGAGTCTGAAACTGGTGGTGGAGTTAAAGAAACCACATTTCTACAGAATATGTAGTTTTAAAATTTACTGAACATTTTACCAAATAAAGCATTTTCTCTCATCTGAGACTGATACTGAAAACGATCTGACAGGGACATTTCCCGTAGCTGAAACCCACGAAAATGTAAGCTTACCTGCAATGGCCGACTGAGAAAACAATAAGAAAGGTTTCAACATGTTATGTCTGTTTGTCAGTCCTCCCCTCCTATTTGTCACTTCCTGCTGCCAGTCTGTCTGTCACAACGCTAACAGATTAAGTCAGTTCTTTTGCTGCCCTATTACTGTAGGTATCTTGAAATGTTGGATTTTAACCATTGTAAGATACGTACGTCAAGCATTAGATAGCAGGGGAGCAAAAGGAGCACGGAAAGAATGAAGACTCTAAAATTAGAAGTACTCTACAGCTTTATTAAAAGTTGCATAATAAATTTCCAGAAATAGAGGGAATAAAGGGAAGATAGTGAAAATAATCCTAACAATATATATTTCCCACATGTTTTATGAAAAAAGGGGCATAGAAAAGAAAGGCTTTCACAAAATTAAAAAGCTGAACTACAAATGGATAAAAAAATCAATTTTAAAAAGAAAAAAGGTCTACACACACTATTCTTTTCTCTCTGCTAAACAATGCAAGAAAAACCTCCACAGTAAATCATGCAGCCTCTGTATACTAATAGATTAACAGTCCAGTCATTACTGCTACGTTCAGCACAACCATAAATATCATCCTAATTACAAATTAAAGATAGCACAGCAACTTTACACTGTTTGTGTTTTCCTTTTCATTAGTGTTTTTGTTTATTTATCCATGTTTGTGTGACCATGTGGGGAGCGTTTATGAAGTTAATTGGCTTCCAAAGATAACGAAGCTGTGAAACGTTATTACTTTGCTCTCTGCTGGTTTTTGGTGGATTAAAATTACAGACAATGGAAACAGATTTGAAATGACTATTATAAATATACTGTTGGGACAAATGTGTTGTGTTAAAATGACTTGTTTCATTAGTTACTAGGTGATTAGTTAGTTCACAAATAAATTGTTTGTGATATGGGATAACTTTCTTCCAATATCAAATAAATGAATAGATGAAAATATCTAGATGACAAACAGTTAGTAAGGAAATAATACATCTGATGTAGTGATGTATTTTGAAATAATATCTCTAAGGACTAAAACTAAATACTGAAATACTCTAATCAAACGATTCATCTTAATTAACTTTCAGTTAAGTTGTGGAAACCTCTTTAAAAACAGTGTTGAAATATATAAAGTATTATTCCTTCCCTCCCTCCTTCCTTCTTTCATTGAAAAAAAGGTTCAAAGGTTTTACTTTCTTTAAAAAATATTCAAAAACTCTTCTCACTTTTACTAGTCATTAGGCAAGTATTCATAAAACTGAAATTTCTATTCACTTTATTCTAGAGAATAAAGAATTCACCCACCTTAATATTCTGATTTTTAATGAGCAGTTAACAATTTCAAACAAGAGCAACAGAACTCGTTAACTTTGCTGATAGCTGTCAGGTCTACAGTTTTGGCCAGGAAACTACCGTATTTTACCTCTCCTCCCCACCCGCCTCACGTATTAGCAATCTCCTGGAAATTTCCTGTATTATTGTATTATAAAAGTCTGTAGCGCACAAAGAAGGTATACTGTGTATGTGACGCACAGAGAAGCGGTTATATCAGGGGGGCGCCAAAGTAATGAGTAAAAAAATAGAAAGAAACAAGTTTTCCTTCTTAAATCTACAGATAGATTTTGTGATACAAAAATCGCATCATTTATATGGTCATTATTTTATTTTTTATTTTCATTTTTGAACCACTGATAGTTTTCAAAGATATTAGTTTAGTATTTAGTAACTGCCAATAAGTCTATAGAGAGAGATTTTATTTCATTTTTTAACCTAATTTTATAATGATACAGAGAAGGCTTTAATTATATTTTCAAAATTAGAAGGTAACTTTTAGCAAAGTTTGGTATAGGTATAATCTGAATAAAAATGTATGTTTTAATTTGTGATTATGCTGCTTTAGTTTTGACACCATACAAGTTCCACATTTCATTTGATTTTGTATGTAGCATGGCTTTGATATATGAAACTTAAAACCTGTAAGTCAAGAAATTATTCTGTGTAAATTACTTCCACATGGTACCATACTGCATTTTATAATGCATGCTTAAGTTTTCCTAGGCTGCATGAATATATATTAAGACTACTTTATTTAACAAAGTTTAGGTCATTCAGGTGCGAGGAAGGAGAAGGAGACAAAGAAGTGAGGAAGAGTGATAAACAGGGAAAGGCAACAGGCTGGTCAAATACTATGTGGAAGTTTTGGAACAGCCATTGGATACCAGGTGATAACTCAATATTTGTTATACTGAAAACATTGCCAGGATGTATAATTTATTCAGACCTATCAAATAATACCTGTTTGACAGTATTATTTAGTAGCGAAGAAAAATTTTATTAAAAAATATTAATCTGCCTCTCCAAACGGAACTGACACTAGAATTGGAGTCATAATCTGATCATCTTATTGTTGGTTGCAATTGGTTGAAAAGGTTCATTTTATATTTCTTGTGCAGTGGTCTTAAAATATAATGGATACTGGAGCTTGACTGGGGTAGTCAGACAAACTCCAGTGGATGTCAAAAAATGATATCAAATAATTTCCCTTATTTCAAATCCAATAACTGACTTGTATGTGATAGGCATGCAGACAAAATTGTTGGTACCCATCGTTTAATGACAGAAAAACTCACAGTGGTAACAGATGATAACTTGAATCTGACAAAAGTAATAATAAATAAAAACTATGAAAATGATCAAATGAAAGTCAGACATTGCTTTTCAACCATGGTTCTATAGAATGACTTAAAAACAAAAATTTTGAGGCATGGACAAGAATGATGGTATCCAAACTATAGTCACTAATCTGGGAAACTCAAGCAAAATAAAAAGAAAAGAAATCTACTGATTCTGGTCACAGGACAACTTTTCTAATGATCTGTAACCTAACCTTTTCTTTAGATTTTTTTAAATCAATCAGCATATCATGGTCAATCATATCCAATCATATAGCAACATGAATTTACATTCAACAAACTTTAAGGTAAAAAAATAGAAATTTACAATACTGTCAATACCTTTCAGTCCAGCTTAGATTCTTAATGTTTTTAAAACTTTTCTCTATCAGGCTTTAAACCCTAAAAAACTTAGTAAACCAGACGTATAATAAATTTAAAGAAGGTTTGCAGTGGTCTTAAATCTTGGCAGACCAGATATGAGCAATATTTTTGTGAATGACACAGCCTGTTAGTATACTTTCTTTTGCTGTTCTTTCTATTGCCCTAGAACCCTGATCAGTCCTTCCCTGACAGCAAAGGAAAGAACCGGTTACTGGGTAATTAGGCCAGTATGTGAGGGCCAAGTGATAAGTGGCTACCCTGTTCTGTGTTAAGAAGTGCAATGTCACAGTTATCATTAACAAATAAGTAAAACCTAGAGTTTTGTGATTGAATTTATTTCCATGTTTGTTATGTTACTCTGACATCTGATGCATTTTTCCAGGAAATATTCCAAAACAACATTGATTACATAGAATACTACATAACCAGAATGAACATACACAGACTGTATAGATGGAGAGGGGCACAATAGACTGTAAAACATGACAGAAAAAAACAAACAAAAAACAGTGGTGTCAATTTGTTAAGAGAAAATAGCTTAAAACTCTAAAGAGGAACTACATCTGATAGTAAAAAGACTATTACTGTAATTCAATCACCCTTTCTACTGTGAATATATTCCTCTTATTAATGACCAGAGGTGATGTAACACTTTGCATAAGAGAGAATAAGAACTGTTTCATCATGAAACTCTACAACAGTGGTATCCAAGTCCAGGCATTAAGATCTACCACCCTTCAACCTTTAGGTACATTTCTGTCCCAACACAGATAAAAAACATCAATTATCACCTCAGCATGCCACTGGGGTTTTTACAGAGCTGGTAATGACCCAATCATTTGATTCAGGTTTGTTGGAGAAGGGTTCCAACTGTCTGGGAATAGGTCTTTAGCGATTCTTTCACCATCTTCTATTTCTATTCTTCCCTCTATCTTCCTTTGTTTTTTCTTCTTACTTTCTACAATTCTTGCAAGATTATACATAGTGTTAAAGTCTCCTATCACCAAGATGACATCCTTTCCTGAAAAACTCTGCATCGCAGTCTGGATTCTGTCCTTGGTCTCTTCTTAACTGTCATTTTTAGGAGTTACAGCATGGAATGATATTCATGTTTATTCTTCTTTTCTTGTCTTTAAATTAAGCCATGATATGCCATGTAATTTCTAATGAGGGACTGAAGAGTTAACTCCGAGGAGCCTTGGAAAGCATTAAGGGCACTCCTTGGGTGTGTGGCCCTTTATTTTTCTTTGATTCCTGAAAACAGGAGTAGTGTTTTTTTTTAAAAGAACATATCCACCTTCTAAGCATGATGACCACGCCAACCAAGAGGAGGATGAAGAGCAGGGTGTTTTTTAATAGATATAGAAAAGTTACTTGGAACCACAGAAGGATAGTAGATGTGCTTTACATACAATCAATTTGATCTTGTGTAATGATGTTGACAAATCTTACTATCATCCAATAGAGACAAAAATTTATATTGCTAGTTTGTAGCATTGTTGTGCATGCGTGGGTTCTCTGCGGGTACTCTGGCTTCCCCCCACAGTCCAGAAATTGGCATCTCTAAATTGTCTTTAGGTGTGAGTGTGTGTTTTTGCATAGCTGTATGTACAAATGAGTGACCTGTGCAGGGTGCACCCCACCTCTAGCCCATAGACTGCCAGAGATAGGCACCTGCCCCAACGCGACCCTGAAGAAATAAGCAGGAGAAGATGGGTGTATATACAGTATATATATATATATATATAAATATATATATATGAAATAAATGAACTATTCTAACTCTAGGTCATCAATATTAAAGAGCAGTGTAGCTGTACTTGTTCCTCTGACTTTGACAAAATTTTAATTCCAATGGACTGGTGGGGCACAAAGCAGAAGAAGGCAGTAATAGGACGGGCACTTCTCATTTGTGGATTTTCTTAGTGTACTCCATGATACAGGGCAAGCAGGAAAAAAACAATATAAGTTACTACAACTGCACTGATCAGTGCCAATGAAAATGAATTTCTTCCTTTTGCTTAAGAGGAGGAAGACGAAATGTCCTTTAACAGTTTGGAGCTTCTTTATTATAAAGAGCACAATGATCACTTGCGTGATCTTCCTCTGTAGGTCTTTATGTAGGACTACAAATTTAGAAACCGGTGTGTTTCGGCAGAAAGTCAAGTTACATAAAAGTAACATAAAAGTTGCTTATAACTTAAAAAGTTACTTTATCATAAATTGTAACTAAGTACAGCAACTGATTAGTTTTTATAAAAAAGTAGAGAGTAATACTTTTCTAAAAGAAGCTTCTTTAATACTGCATATTAATGAATGATGAAAAATGGCACTCTGGCATTGTCATAATATACATCTGATTCTGTAGCATACACAGTTTTATCCCCAGTTAAATCAGGCTGAGTGCAGCAACACTCACACACTGTGTATATTTTATTGGTGTGAAATTGGGGAGTGGTAGCCTAGTGCCTTGAGTAGAGCACTTGTCTTGTGAGAAGGCTGCAAGTACAAAGTTTAAACCCCACATACTGACACTGTGAGTCACAGAACAAGTCCCCTAAACCCAGATTACTCTCAGGATGCTGTCAGATGCTTGCTGCTCCCGAAAGGCTGGGTTATGACTGACACACACAGATACATGAAAATAAGACACGTGGAACAAATTTGCAGCTTTTACACTTCATGTGATTTTTTCCCCCCTGTATCTAATAATCTGAATGACTCTAATAGGGGGGTATTTTGTAGGCACAGACCACAAGCTTGCAACACCACACAACATCTAGAATTAGAAAACAGTTGTTTCTAACCTTTTCTGCTGTGTCTTCATGTTATCCGGGAGTGAAGGTAATTTATTTCCTAGAGTTCCTCACAATCTGCTGATCTTGACGATATTTATGGGTCAAATCATAGATGTCTGTAGATGTTTACATTTTAAAACCCTCACCAATAGGAGCTGGCAGTGGTCCACCCGGTTTTTCCACATGGAGCTGATCGATACAAATTTTTCTTTATGCAGGGTGCAGAAAATCATACCCAACAGACCACGCAAAACCACACAGACCTTATTGATGCTTCAGCCTAAACCAGGCTAAAGGGTGATGGGTTAAGTGCAGAACACATATTTCATTATAACATCTTTTCTAAAACAAGATAAAAATGTATTTTTTTCTTGTACAATTAATCAAATATACTGAATGTATGTAATTACATGTAATGTAATAACAGAGCTTCTAAAATCTCATTCTCAGACAGTTAGTTGTTCTTTAGGTACAAGAAAATAATAAAGTCATACAGTTACATTATACTTTCACATATCACACTGTTACATTACAATAAAAGAGGCATATCGTGTTATGAAGTACTATAAGACAGGATTCCACACCCTTGATCCCAAAACATGTTCATGACAAATAACAACTTTCAAAGATGTGGCAGGATTTGACAAAACCCTTTCAATCTTTTCAAGTTAGCTGTATGAAATAAAGAAAAACGTATATGTTAATAGTTCATCTAAAGAAGAAGAATAAAACTACATATCATACATTATTACAAATTGTTAAACAACAAAGAAATATTTAAGATTGTGATGAGTGTTTTTAAACTTTTCATTAGAACTGCCTGTTAAAATAGTTGAGTTTTAGTTTGGGCACTGATATACTTATGCTAACTTTGCCAAGGACTTTGTATGAAAAATGTGTCCATATTTTATCTTACTCCCCCTTTTAACCTAGTGAATATCTACTGACTGTGAAACAACTAAACTCGGGAATAAATATAAGCAAGGCAGCTTGAAAGAAACCACTTACTCTACAAAAACCCAGTAAGCAGGAACATAATATCTAAACAGTCTCCTGGACCAGGCACCTAGTTTTCATTCATGAATATTACATAGCCTGTGATTGGCTGCCAGTTCATTACACTGATGAGTGAGAGCAGGACATCTGCTGGTGGTGAGAGTTATCACGACTCACTGCTGCTAAGCAACCCACACTTGTTAACAGGTTTGCAAAGTGCCTTTGTACAGCTGCATGGGGATCAGTAAGTACAGAAGGTAAGAGATAAGCCAGTCTCCAGCCTCTGGAATACAGAGAGTGTGCAGCTGAGGATCACCTGAAAAAAGAGCTGCTGAGACAGACAAGGCTCTCTAGTATGCAGGTTGCCAACAGGTGGTGCGCTGCAGCTTCCCAGCAGGGGGGGAGCTTGAGACAGGCTGCTTGTGATGGTATCCTGCCCTAATTTCTAGAACTCAGCGGTAGCACAGGTGTTGGCTCAGGTGGTCGATTCAGCAATGAAATTGGCAGGTAGGTATTCGGATAAAGTAGTGAGAACAAGGAGGTGGGAGGTAAAGAGAAAAGTGACAAGGAGGAGAGAGTGAGGAAGGGGAAAAAGGAAAGAATCTGATACAGTTTGAATATTCTCATTTTGACAGAAAAGAAAAGAGTATATTGTTTGGTTGTCTTCTATATATTCTTGCTTATATAAGTCACCTCAAAGCGAAGGGTTGGAAAAAACATTTTTTTCAAGCTGTCTATGTACTTCTTTGTTGCTGTTTTCTAAAACAAGCCTGATCTCTGGGGAACACATTATAATGTGGAGAGCTGGGAGGTACTCAGTTTCTGTCCTGCTTTTACATCTTGCAAAGACACACACACTAGACACATAACACACTCATTCACTATTAAAATCTCCCAGTCACAATAAAGCAAGGATAAGACCATGCACCTTTGGGGGTGTCCGTTTGGATTTTTCACAGCACTCCCACACAAAGCTGCCACACAGGCTTTAGTTCTTTCCTTCCTGCAGGCCATGTTTGTTTGCCTGGAGTGTTGATCAGGACCCATGTCACCAAACCTCCAACTGAGCATGAAATAAATAATGGTCAGCATATGTATTGTAAAGCAAACAATCTCTCCTGATAAGAAACTCCTTCTTGACACTGATAATGAAAGGGCTGTCTAATAAAATAATCACTATCTTGTACAATTTCTGCCATGATAATTTACCCCATTGGCTATTTTAGCAATATTAAATGAGGAGTAATAAGCCTGATTGTCAAATGATCAGTGTTTATTAGAATTTATTAAAAAAAGCACCCCAGGCATTAATTTGCTTAATCGCACAAGTCTCAGAGCACAGCTTTTGTAAACATCTCACACTCTATTATAGATAAACCAATAATTATATTGGATCAGTTACCCAAAACCATTCAGGGGCCTCAGTCACTCAGGCCCTTTAAAGACTTGGGAATGTTTTAAAGCCTTTGTTACTCTGGTCTGTGCCAGATCCTCCAAAAACAAACCAGTTAAGACTCCATTGAGCTCCAAGCCTGGAAACCTAATCTACAAATCTCCATGGATCAATAGACAACCAAACAAATATGAATACACCCATCAACTTGGTCAGCTTGCCTGTCATACTTTTACTAATCAGCTTAGGGATAAACAGTAGAGATAAATGTAGGGTAAATATTAGCATTTACGCTGGGTAAAAAAAATGCCGTACTTGTCCTTTAGGGAGACATTGTAGCGATTAGACATTAGGTACTACTTATCGTTTTTTTGTCAGAATATCCATTTCTTTACAAATAATGGATCTCGCTTCGGCTGGAAGAATTTGTAATTTCTTGCTGGCAATGGCTGCTCTCAGACCTTTTCAGCATTATTCACAGAAGTTTTTGAGAGTGGAAAACCCACTCTGAAATCAGAAATGCTTTTTAAAGCTCCACATTAGGCTATGTTATAAGTGTAAAAAGCTTTTGCGAGGAGCAAAACTTACAAAAGAGCAACCTTCTGCAATGTTTACAACACTCCCTTTATGCTTTTCCTTTGAAGTCTACATACTGAAGTAAAGACAGCGTGCATCTAAAAAAACCCTGATGAAGCTTTTATTATGCCATTGAACAAGAACAAATGAAAGAAGAACCATCGAACGCCATATCCTTCCTAAAGAGTTACTTTTAATATAATAGTCAGTTTTCCTCTTCCTATTATTCTTCACATTTAAACAACCTTTAGGTACACCTCATTCAATGGACAGTAAGTGGAATGAACTCATAGATTTGCGATTTCTAATTGTATGTTTACAAAAATCATAACTCTGTAGCTTGAATTCAATACTTCGTAATTTGTAGTCCTACCTATAAAATCTGATGTCATCTATGAGTTGACAATGAGGAACAATACACATCTTTCATTTATTCTTGTTTATAGAAAAACATGAACACATTCAGACACCTATCCAACATGATTATTCACCTGTATCTTACCTCATCAGCAACAGAACAACAACAACAAAAAAATTAGGATAGTTTTCTGCAAGGTTTTTCTATTTCTTTAACAGCTTCATGGACTCATCATCTGGTCCTTGGGAGCTGGTTTTGGTGCCAGCTGGTGACCCCTGCCTTAATGACTACCAAGGGATCAATCTTTTTTTTAATAACCTTTTAATCAAGACTGGCTTGATCATGAATAGGAAGTGTTGAGCAGATTCTTCTACTTTCAGCTGTATTATACACTAACCTTGCACATTACTGAATCTGTCTATAACTACAGTAAGCGCTGATTAATATCACCACACAAGCTAATAACTATGACAAAAACTCTACCAAGCACCTCCGATACAGGAGTAATAATGCCCCAAAATGAGTTCCTGTAGATGCATATTGTCTTCAAGAACATATACGTAGATGTCTAAAAGATAAATAAAAGTACTGAATTATTCTTAATGACAGCATGTAAATAACATCTAATGTGCCGCAGGCCTTTAATAGTATGCTCTGGAAATTTTTGTTTGTACCTTTCAAGCCAGCCAGCCTTTAAATAATTGCTTTGACTGTACATATGTGCATGTTTTGGTAAACATAAGTTCAGTTATATGGCAATCAGCGAAGTTCTTCACTTTTCAGAGAGTGGCTTTAAGAATGGTACTGACTGTGTGTCACATAAGGTAAGCACAAAATTAATCATTAGGGATGCATTAGTTGAGCCAACACACTTGGATCAACTTATGCAAGAGAAGTATATTAACAAAAGTATTTTTTCTTTTTTTTTTTTAAATAGGGGTGTGAACAACTTTGGCAACAACATTTTGTTAAAAAGAAAAATACTATGTCTATTTTTTCCCCCCACAAAAATATATTCTACATTGTATGGCAGTGTGTTAAGAAAATAAAGATTTCTTTTATAGCTTTTTTTTTATATATCTTTATTGCTAATTCCAACAACTATTAAGGGTGGTGTATATTTATTTTCATCTATTCTTTATTTGTCTTTAGGCCAGGTTCTTCGAAGGGCTAAGTAGATATTTTTTGTGTCTTAATATTTAATATTCAACTCATATTTAGAAAGGTTTTCCCCAGGTATTTAATTTTTACTTCTCTTTCTTTGTGAAAAAGACTGATATCATTATGTTGATATCAATCCCATCTATCTGTTTAGTCTATTTGGACTACACTAGATGGCTTTGAAAGCCTCTTTAGGTAATACCACAGTGCAAGGACATAGCTAGAAAAAGATAACACAATTTAAATACATTTGATACAACTCTTGTGAGATCAGTCTTTATTCCCCTGCTCTGATGAAAATGAGTAAAAGTCTAGAAAAAAAAAAACAGTTGAGCTTCTGCAGGATACATATACTGTATGGTATGATATTTCCTTGTGAGTGTGTGGTTGTGTGTATGTGGGTTTTATATGCTGTAGGGGTGTTTCACATGCTGCAAGAGCAAGACAAATGGGTTTACTCTGCACTGATGCTTCAGCTCCATACCCCTTTCCATCCCAAAGTCTTTCTCGCTCTCTCTGCATCGTTACAGCTGTCCAGCCTGTGGGGCCCTGAGGTGCAATATTGAACATATTGTAAAAGGCTCACGCCCTGCACATTAAAGCTGCTAATACACACCTACACACAAAATACAAGAAATAACTATGGTACACATGCCAAAGGTCTAAATCACTGTAGGGCAGTCTGGGGCATCAGTGCAGACAACGAAAAAAAGAAGGAGAAGGGAGAAATAAGCTCCTCGGTCCTGCTTTAATTTTCCTTTGGGATACACAAAAGATGGAGGTGGTGTTTGATAGATCAATAGCAAAGTTTGTTTTTGTCACAGCAGCTTTTGGTTCAGAATACAAGAGTAACACGAGTAACACACTAATATTAAGTGTCTCTCTGCAGACATGCTTGTTCATTATCATTTGGAAAGCTGTATAGATGCATTGTGGGTGGCAAATGGACAACAAAAAGAAATGAAAAAGCAACAATTCAGCTCTTTAAGAGACAAATCAGAGGGATGTGACATAAACCTAAACCAGACTTAGATGGTCAAGTCTGGCTTATTTTGTTGCCATTGGGGTTCTTTAAAGCTGGCTCACTCTGAGTCTGATTAAGTTACTACTGCAACTGACTCAGAAAACGTTTAGAGATGACTAAATTTAACTATGGGTTTTCTTTGTGGAATCCAGCACCAGGAGGCACCATTAAGAAACAGAAAAGGTAGTATCAAAAAATGGCAACAAGTTATAAGCAACTTATCATAAAATGAATTTCATGTAGAAAAAATATTACACACAATCATTTGTGTGACTTCAGTAAACACATAAACAAATATTGAATTTATAAATCATATATACAAAATATCTGAATAATAACCCTAGCCAAACTCGTGTGTGTTTCAGAGATGGCCTGTCTGTTTATACCGGTGGGTGGGGGTCATGGAGGAGGGAGCTTTAAAAGCAAAGTCCCAGAACATCCTGTTTCTTTAGGGATAGAAACAATCCTTGTGTCGTGCCTTACACTTATCTTTTTACAGTAACTGACTGATTTTCTAGAATGTGGTTAATTTACTTTACTATCTTAACTGGACTTTAGCTCTGTACAGAACAACTCAATTCAGGCCCTTACTGTTCCTCAAACACTCTTCATAGGTATCCATATGCCTGGTTGATTGTGGTGGAGCTAGCATATCAACATGAAATTTGGTTCATATTTCAATTGTATGAATCTTTGGTTGCCTTGTGGCAATAAAGACGGTGTGATCAATCAGAGGTTACCATTTAAAGACATTTTTGTATTTAGTTTTCACTTGTTGCAAAGTGTTTGTCTCACCACTGGTGTTATAACTCACAGAGTTAAATGTGGGGAAAAAGAGGTTATTTAATTTAATATGGATACATCTCTGTAAATAATGTGTATAATGAAAAAGGTGAGTTGAATACATATTACATATTGCAATGTCATGATTCTTTCAGCAATGCTCTGGTATCACCCGTTTCCTGTTTTTATAAATTTCAGCAGTATTTTAATTTTATTTTTCAAGTAGATTTCTGACCTCCTGATAGCTTTCAACCTATCAAATGCGGTACATGTTCATGTTTTGCCATGGTTTCTCAATGAACTTCAAGATTGACTGCATGATTCGCATATGTGAGGGGCAAGCTGAACCGCTCTTAGATCAGTGGCATTAAGCAAACAAGAGGTCCTTTTGGTGAAAGCTAGACATAGCCGACTTGGGTTTTGTGAGTTTTATGAAGTACTACCAATGCAATCATTTTCAGGTTTTATATATCATGTAATATCATCCACCCACAAATTTGTAAAGTATGGGTTTTAGAACATGATCTGCATATTCCTGAAAGCACACACACACCAAAGAAAAAGTTTGCATGCACTGTCTGCTTCATTACACATGCAAAAGGTCTTGAACCTTGTTTGAAGATTTGCTCTGTGGGTGCAAACAGGTGTCACCTTTGTTTCAATACATGATAAATATAGGAAGCTGCCACAGGCGCGCTACCTGCATGTGTTCTGTCATTCATCTGTCAACATTTAAACGAACATTTAATTCTTTCAGTCAATCAAAACATTTTGCATTCCCTTTTCTTACAAAGCACAATTTTTAGACTTATCATAGTATGACAGAGCAGAGGATGAAAATGCATGTCGGCTTGAAGCTACCACAGCCCACCAATGATCTCTTTACATGCACTTATTAACCTGCAAAACTGATGCAGGCACATAACAGCTGAGTCACCAAACTTGAGGTGCCATTTATTCATATAATTTATATGTGAAATACTGTAGGACTTGTAGCCATGGCTAATGTGAAGTGCACGACAATGTCACTTTATAATCAGAGATTGTCAATAGCTACAAAGACTTTATTTTATTGATAGATAATAACAAAAAAACAAAACAAAACAGTGTCTTAATGCTTGAAGACAAAAAGTAATATATTTGCTTTTTCTTTTCCTTACATTGCATTTGTTCTCAGGTTTCTGATTATGGATTCATGCTGTTTAAGTATAACTGGGGGTGGGGCGGTGGGGTTGGGGGTGTTGGGGTATAAGAATTTGAATTTTTCTTTCATACTGCCACACTCTTTACACTTTACTCCTTTTCTCTCACTCTGTGTTCCACCACCCACCAAACAGCCTGAAGACTTGGTTTGAACTCTGGCATGAGTGTAGCTCATTATTGCGGTGTCGTAGAGATTAGGGAGGGAGTCGGATGACATAAAATTCAATTTACATTAGGCAAAGCTGGGGTGAAAAAAGGCAACCAATGACAAGAATAAGTAGTTCTCCATTTATTCTTGTAATTTCTTGACCTTTTTCAGTCACTTCTAATCCAGAGAAGCCAAAGTTTAGACCAGAGAGATAAAATATAAAATGCTTTTTTAAACAGAGAAACTATAATGTATTTTTTTTCCTTTTAGTTCCTGCCCAGTATAAATGGTGAATTAACATTTACTGTAGAGAGGAGCACTCACTGTATCAGTTTGGAAGTAAAGCAGCCTTTTGAGTGGCGGAGTGTGACATTGATTTATCTGTTACTAAGAGATAATAGCGTTAGTCCATCTCACCAGATTGATCTCCTGCCAGGAAAAGTCTCAAAGAAAAATTATTGGTGGCTGTATGAATGTACGCTAAATTGGCAGAGGATACTTTGTGTTAATATTTAGGCAATGGCAGAGGATACTTTGTGTTAATATTTAGGCAATGTACATCGTTGTGAAAGCTTTATGCAAGTGCATGTAAATATGTGTGCGTTGCATTCAGTGATACTGCACTGATCGAACTTAAATTGACTGAATTCAATGGAAATGGTATGGCCACTCCTAAAGATGCATGAAAAGCTATGCATTAAAATAAATGTTGTAATATTACAGCTTTGAAAATCTATCTAGCAAGAGTGTATTAAAAAAAACATATTCCGAAAGAACTAACTTTAAATGAACTGTTGCTCGGCAAAGTGTAGAATCTGTGGATCATCAGTCATTTGATTCATTTAGGAAATACAGTATACCATTAAAAATGCCTTTTCTGTTATACTGTCACAAAAATAAACATGGATTTCTAAACTCTGGGAGGATTTTACCTGAGAGCCACAAACTTCGACACCCGAGGTTTACTTATACAAAACTAAAGTTGTTGTTTTCTTTCCCCAGTGAGAAACCCCGTTTATAAAATAGAATATCAATGAAAGCGGTTGCCAGGAGACTGCATTTATGTATCTTCTTTGTTCCCATTAAAAGCTGTTAGCTCTATTGTTCAGTGCATACAGTGAATACAGTACATCCAAGTACCTTTCATATTTCCTCCTCCTTTTTTTACTTGGTCACACTTGGTCAGATATGTCAATATCTGACAGATGACCTGCAGAAATACACAATGTAGGATTTAAATGATGATTTCATTCATTAAAGCACAAATAATGTCCAACCGGCTTGTAACTATATAAAAACACGTCCATTTAAAGCAAACAACTGGTAAGCCCTTTGCTAGGGGCTATCCAGTCTCTGTACAAGCGAAGCAGGAGTTTGGTCTGCATTGCCAGCATTAAGTTAGACTTATTCTCGGTGCATGTTGGACTCCGACAGGGCTGCTCTCTGTCACCGGTCATATTCATAACCTTTATGGACAGGATTCCAAGGCGCAGACAAGGGCTGGAGAGGGTCTGGTTTGGGGACCAGCGTATCTTGTCCTTGCTCTTTCCAGATAATGTGATCCTGCTGGCTCCCTCCTGCCAATACCTTCAGCATGTGCTGGAGTGGTTCACAGTCAAGTGTGAAGCGGCTGGGATGAGAATCAGTTCCTCCAAGTCCGAGGCCGTTGTTCTCGACCTGGATAAGCTGGCTTGTCCCCTCCAGGGGGAACATTGTTTTGTTAGTTTTCATTCTTCGAAATCAGACACACAAGTTAAAAAATGTAAAACATTTAAACATGTAAAACATCTTTTTGTAAAAATGGAGACAAAAGGACTAAAGTCCTTCATCACAGCCTACACTAAAGTGAATAGACAATGCCAGCAAGGCTGCTAAGCTTTTAGGAGATATATAAAAAGTTTAACAAACTTCCAAGAAATGTTCTATACCATCTCAATTATCGTTACCTCCACCAAGGAGGTAATGATTTCATCGGCGTTAGCTTGTTTCTTTGTCTGTTTTCAAAATAACTTAAAAAGTGTCAGGCAGATTTTGCTCAAATTGTCACAGAAGGGGTGTATTATAGACATTGACAAAAGATTGAATTTTGGTGATGATCTGAATAACCGGATCCCCCATACTTTCTTGTATGGAAATAGCATAATGATACTGTATATATTTAATTCTGATCTGGATTTATTTTATAGAAAATGTTAATTATATAAAATAGATTTAAAGTATTAAATACTCTTATGTCGCTGGAATTTAGAATTTATTTTCAGGTATAAAATCATGTGTTGTTTCTCCCTTTCAGTGGAACTTAAGTGACTGATTCCTTTAGTTTAATGTTCTTATGTATGACTTTGTCAACCGGTTCCCAGCACATATCTCAATATAATGGTCTGGCATATTTGAGCACTTAAAATGCACTAAACACCAGAGGTATAATTCTTGGATGAACTGACCTTTTTTTGTCATTGCTTTTGTTCAGTCCTGGTAAGAATCTATTGAAGACAGACGGTGGAACTTATGTTGATAGGCCTACCTGGCATATGCACAATTAGTAAGGGGGTGCATATGGTCAAAAAACAGCACGGTTAGACGGACAGGAAAGTTCGATAGCCAGCAGAGAGATCAGGAAAATATTTTGATGTAAACTAATTGCGAAGTATTATCTCAAGAATTTGTAATGTAGTAATGTTGATATGATGTGAACAATGGAATCTGAAGTAAAAATCCTTACTTTTGCAACAAATCTGACCAATAAAGTTGAATCTCTTTTAGATAAATTTCTTTTATAAGCATATAAACAAAACTGGCTGCCTAACAACTAATGCCCAGGGGCTACTATGACCTTCTACCCTTTCATATCTTTACTTTTTTGGCCCTGCATTTGTTTTCACATATCCCTTTAGTTATCATTTTGGCTCCTGCATAAACACATTTTTGTTTCCACTTCATATCTCTCTACCACAAGTCTGACTTTCAGTTGATAAAAGTGCTGTTGCTTTCTGACAGTACATACTTGGTCGCCCTTTTCCCTCAGAGAGATGAAGTTAGTGAGTGGGGGATAGATGAAAAGAAGTAAGCTGATATATGCAAGTATAAAAGTTCACCGTGAGTGTGCAGCCTTTGATCAGCAGAGCACCTGTCTGCATCCTGGAGGGCCACAGCAGTTCACAAGGTCAGCTTTGTGTTGAGCTGTCGCTCTTGTCTGGTACATTTGAAATACTCAAGCTTTAGGGTTTGCTGCAGATCAACTGCTGCTATATACTGCTATTGTGGAAAAAAACCTCATAAGAAATGTAGAAGTTTGGCAAGGGAAGTTGAAATAAACAGCAATGTTTTTAACAGTTAATTCATAACTCAGCAAAAAGGAGGGAAGTATATTTTCTTAAAGGGTCAGGTTGGTTTCTGCCATTTATTAATCATATTAAATCTTAATTTGAGAACTGTAGTATCTAATTAGGTCATCTGATTGATATCAGATTGATATTGAAATTTGGAATGACTAATACACTGCACTGCAAAAAGTTGACTCAAAAAAACAAACAAAAATCACAAAACAAACTGAAATTAACAATTGTTCTTCTAATAGCAGATGTAAAATGGTTGGTTTAGAAACTAACATTAAGACAGAATTTCACCTTGTGTCATAATAAAGCTGCATTATGAAGCTGGCTGCATGTGAAAGGCAAGTGGAAGAATTTGGCAGAGTGAGAGGTATCCCTGACACTGAGCTAGAGTCCGTTTTGATTACATCACATATACATGTTTCAAGCATTATCACTTTGACCAGGAAAAAAGGAGGTTGTTGCAGCAGAGCCAAAGAAAATGGAGCAATGGTGAGTAAGAGGCCAGCGTTTTGAAAAGAAGACGAAACACAGAGGGTGAGAAAAGTAAAGCAGTGAGAGATAAATATGTAGGTACCCAAAGAGTATGAGGAAGAGAATAAGAATAAGTGGAGTTGTTTGGTAGAGAGCAATTTGTTGCAGTGCTCTTTCTTTGGAAGGGAAACTAGGTGGCAAATGGCAATGTGAAATATTCAGTTAGTGTCCAGGGATGGAGAGACTCACTCTTTGTGACGTAACACATCTGCAACGCTGAAAAACTATGCTTTAAAAAAATAATAAAAATCTAGCCTGCATGCCCGGCTTTGATATTTACCTCTAAACTAAGAAACAATAAGATAAGTTTCCAAGGGAACAAATTCCAGAAATAGCTTCTGTATTTGCTTCTTTGCCTTATTAGCATGTTTGACTCATTTATGATGCAAATTATGAATCATGAATTAATAACTGCTTAGAGAAAGAAACTGTAGTGAGCATATAAATCGTAAAAAAGGCTTTGATTTCTAAAAAATAGAGAACAGTGGCAAAGCATCCCTTCTGAATCCTTCTATTTTTTTTTCTTCCATTTCTTATTAATTACAAACACAACGTTTATAGATTATAATGGGAGTTTCTTTAGCAAATTACCAAAAACAGCAAACAATGGCAAGGAGAAAGTTAAACTTTAAATAACAAAAGACAATTTTATTCATCCTCTTTACATCATAGTAAATTTAGTGCAAAAATTTGCCTCCAGATTCCAAGTGTGTTCATCTCACTATACATCCAGCTGCTCTGTGTTGGGCTTTGAGCAAAAGCATCATGCTGTTATGAAAAATCTTAATTACTGATAAAACAAACAAACAAAAAAACAGTTTCACCCTACATTACCTAAGTTGTTAAACATTAAAGGCATATATACTTCTTCATTGAATATATCTTTTCTATCCATAACAGAATATAACAAATCTGATGTTTTATTTC
>JAUZNJ010079212.1:0-24286 GCA_034780135.1 Jordanella pulchra
CTATCTATCTATCTATCTATCTATCTATCTATCTATCTATCTATCTATCTATCTATCTATCTATCTATCTATCGGTGTCAAACCCGGTGTCATAATATGAGCCACTTCCCTAGCAGTCATATGGTACAGTCGGGCAGCGAGGTTTCGGACGTCATCGTTTTCGGTTCCTCCCCTAAATGAAGCAAGCTTCGATACGCGCTTTACGGAAATGCCCCATCCATTACTCGAGGAAGGCAGCAGTGAGTGACCGGGGGAAGACATCTTGTACACTCCTTCGCTATGATCCACTGTCTTCTGTGAGTTCAGAAGGACGAGATGGAGCTCGTTTGAAGGTGCGTCTGGCACGTCTACAGATGGAGGCTGAGGAAAAAGCCCAGGATAGAAGAGCTCAGCTGGAGCTTGAGATCAGGAGGCCGGAAATAGAGACTGATAAAGCTATAAAGCTGTGCAACCTTGAGCTGGAGGCCCAGACTCGAGCACCCTCTGCCTCTATCACACCAGGTTCCACCACCATGTCTACTACACCATTCGACATCAGTAAGTGCATTTCTGTAGTACCTGCTTTCAGAGAATCTGAGGTTGACTCACACTTTGCAGCATATGAACGCATTGCTGGTGCTTTGCAGTGGCACTGGTCCCTTTTGTTACAATGTAAGTTTTCTGTTAAAGCTCAAGAAGTGTTGGCAGTGCTCCCTTTAAAAGATAGTTTAGACTATCATCTGGTTAAAGCTGCTGTCTTACAAGCCTATGAGTTGGTTCCAGAAGTTTATAGACAGAAGTTTCGACAGCAGAAGAAAACTGCTGGACAAACGCATGTTGAGTTTGCCAGAGAAAAAGGCATTCTCCTTGATAAATGGTGTACTGCATCAATGGTAAAAAATTATGACACTTTACGAGAGCTAATCTTGAAGAGTTTTAAATGTGCATTCCAGATCTGGTGGTGTTATACGTATTTAAATGAACAGAAGGTGACCACTCTGGCGACTACTGCTGTTCTTGCCGAATAGTATGTGCTTACCCATAAGTCCTCCTTTGTTAATGAAAAGTCACATGTTAGCTCTGTACCACAGTCTCAGATGGTTAAAACCACAGGTCTCAAAGAAAGCCGTGAATGTTTTTACTGTCACAAACCTGGACATGTCATTGCTGATTGTTCAGCTTTAAAACGCAAAACACAGCCAAAATCACAACAAACTAAAGGTGTTGGTTTTGTGAGAAATGAACCCCGTAATAAGAGCACTGGTTGTGGTGACAAACTACCTGATCCCTGTTTTGAACAATTCATTTTTGATGGCTTGATCTCACTGACTGCTGATCCCTCTGATTTAAAGCCAGTACGCATCCTAAGAAACACTAGAGGTTCTCAGTCAGTGATTCTTACAAATGTCTTACCTTTCTAAGATGAGAGTGCATGTGGTTACAACTCTGTTCTGAGGGGGATAGAGATGGGCTATGCTCCACGACCCGTCCAAAGAGTCTACATTGAATCCAAACTTGTCACAGGGTTTTTCCCAGTTGCTGTTTGCCCAGATTTAACAATAGATGGCGTGGCTATGCTAATGGGGAATGACATTGCTGGAGGTTTTGTACTTCCCAGTCTGGAGATTTTAGACAATCCCTTAGATCAGACAATCCCAGACTCCTCAGACCCTGGGCTGTACCCAGCCTGTGTGGTCATCCGTGCTCAGGCACGCACGGATCCGAATATTTCCATTTCTGATTCTGTTATGATTACTCCATCTTCTAGTGAGGGTGGTGCACAAACCAAAAGTAATAACATGATACTTCCAGATTTGGTGGAGCTGGTGGAGCCTGGTTCACTGTGGGAGAAAGCATCTATCCCCCTGACCAAACAACATTTGTCATCTGCCCAGCAAGCTGTTGAATCATTACAAGAATGTTTTAATATTGTGGTAAGTGCTGAAGAAGCCAATAAACAGAAACAAGCTTACAGTATGGAGCAAGGTGTTTTAATGCATCAGTGGTCTTCATCAGGTCCAGGGAGCTCAGACTGGAGTACGGTTAAACGGAATGTTTGCATTATTATATTACTCATATTGCTTATATTGTTCATTCTTTGCCACTCATCAGTTCTAGCTGCACCTAATCTGAACCAACCATTCAAGTTAGAGGTGGATGCCAGCGCTGTTGGGGCTGGTGCAGTTCTAATACAAGAAGATTTGCAGGGTTTAGATCATCCAGTTTGCTATTTCTCCCACAAGTTCAACAAACATCAGCTGAACTATTCAACCATTGAAAAAGAAACCTTGGCTCTGTTGTTGGCTCTTCAGCACTTCCATGTTTACCTTGGTTCCAGTAGTTTGCCAATCGATGTTTTTACTGATCATAACCCACTAGTTTTCCTTTCTCGCATGTATAACTACAATCATGCGGTGGGCTTTACTACTCCAAGAATACAACCTGAATATTCAACATAGAAAAGGAACAGAAAATGTTCTCGCAGATGGCCTTTCCAGGCTGTGAGTATGGGTTTTTCTTTTTTGTCTAGTGTATGACATTTGGTATTTACAAAACGGGGGTTTGTAATTTAAGGGGAGGAGTGTTACGGCTAGTGGCCTTGTATGTTTCTGTTGTCTCTTTCTTTTCTGTATATCTGCAGCAAATGAAATTAACTCCATAGGAAACTGGCTGCAGCCCTAATCCTCCTGTGCCTCTCCCTGAGGTCTACAGCAGAGGTGATTGGCTCACCAATTGTCAGCTCCACCAATCCCAGATGAGGCCTCCCTTTTAAAACCCAAGACTTCCTGGGAGAAGGCGTGGCGAAAACTCAGGAAGGCATAGATACAGTGGGTAAGTGGGGTATAGAGTTTTTTAAATTTTCAATTGAGAATACAAAAGTAATGTTCTTTAATAATAAAAAATTGGGCTTCATAAAAAGTTGTATTTATATGGAAAAGAGTTGGAAAGGGTTGATTGTTATCGTTTTTTGGGAGTAGTGTTTGATAAGAAATTAACTTGGGGAAATCATATAGAACATATTATGGAGAAAAGTAAAAAGGTTCTTAACATTATGAGATGTTTAGCAGGATTGACATGGGGTGCAAATTTTGAATAACTTAAAAATGTTTATGTGTCATTAATTCAATCAAGAATAGATTACGGGAGTGTGGTTCAGCGGCTAAAACTAGATTTAAAAAATAGATGTTATTCAAGCTAGAGCATTGAGAATTTGTTTAGGACAGTTAAATTAACTCCACTATGTGATTTACAAATAGAATCAGGAGAAATGCCAAAATGTATTAGAAGACAATAGCTAATGGTAAATTATTGGATTAATTTAAAAGGACATAATGAAGATTATCCAGTTAAGAAAGTATTAGAAAATTGTTGGGGAAGTGGAAAGAAACCAAGGAATAGTTTTGGGTGGATTCGGGATGACATAGCAAAATCATTCAATGTATATAACAAGGGATTTAGTCCAACGGTTTTGTGGCATTTGAGACCTACATGGACATGGAAATATGTTAATATACATAGATCATTATTAAATATTAGGAAAAGAAATATAACAGATATCTGTCAAGAATTTTATAATAAAATACAGAATAAATGTAATGACTATTTGCAAATTTTTACTGATGGTTCAAAAGACCCAAAAAATGAAACAACCAGTGTAGCAGTAGTGATTCCTGAATTAAAGATTAATATTTCAAAAAGAACCTCAAACTATCTCAGTGTATATGCAGTAGAATTATGTGCCACATTATTAGCTTTAGAATGGGTGGAGGATACAAATATAAATAAAATAATAGTTTGCAGTGATTCATTATCTGCATTGTTGAGTATTGAAAAGGGAAGTACAAATAATCATAAAAATATATTATATGAGATTATGATTGTTCATCAAAGATTATGTGAACAAAATAACAATGTAATATTATTTTGGACTCATGCTCATGTGGGTATTTTGGGTAATGAAAGAGCAGATAGTTTGGCTAAGGATGCTATTAAAAATAAGATATTGATATTCCAATAAAGTTATTTAAATCTGAAGACAAAAGTATAGTTTGGAGAGAAAGTACGAAGATATGGACAATTAGGTGGGATAATACAATAAATGGAAGGCATTTGTATAGGATACAAATTGCAGTTGATGTAGAAAGGATTAGAGGAATAAATAGGAGGGAGGAGATAGTTATAAATAGAATAAGAACCGGTCACAGTTTTTTAAATGGGACTCTTTTTAAGATGGGGAAACATATTACTGGATTATGTAGTTGGTGTGATGATGCAGAAACAATGGAACATGTTTTTATTAGTTGTAGAAAACATGCAGATCAAAGAAGATTATAAAAAACTGAATTAGGTTTTAATTGAAATTTGAGAATGTGATTGATCAGTTAAATGATACTGAGGGGAAAAAGATCTTTTGTTTTTAAAAAAATATTGGGATCATTATGAGAATTTGAGGTATAGACACTAGGATCCAATAGATGGCAGTAATATAACAATAATGGATGTAAGCTGGCGGTAAAAATCTAAAGAAGAAGAAGTAGTTCTTTGCTGGGACGGCTTGCTACTTTGCTGGATGTTTGTTGGATGCTGCACACTGCTTTGTCTTTTGTGAGTTTTTGTAAACTTTTGGGTACCTGTGATAGTCCCTGTGGGGGGGCTTTGTTTGTAATCTTTGGAAGCCTATTAGTTTTGTTTGTTAACCTTAGGTTTTGGTTTTGTTTTGATAAGTTCTTTGTTTTACAACTCTGGTCATTTTGTGGAGATTGCTTTGTTCAATGTTTCCTCTTTTTGGGTTAGAACACCTTAACTTTTGATTGTAGGTTTTGTTTGGTTTTTACTTTATTTTGTCAAACCCAAACAATAAATCTATGCTGACAAACCCTAATGTCTAGATTTCTTTAATGTTTCTTCCCCTTCCTCTTGGCTGAGCTAGGTCGTAACACTTAGCTACAGGAGGGTATTGATATTTTCTGATTTCATTGCTGTCATGTAACAGGTCGTTTTAACGGAGGCCCATGATCTATTTCTTACATCTGTATTTAAGAACTTTCTAAAACAAATTAGGTTTTTATTGTTGCAAAGTAAGCAGTAGATAAATCTCGGATGAGGATAGTCTACAAAAAGCAAACTATTCATTTAAAATACATCAAGGCTTGATTTTTTTTTTCTTTCATCAAAAATGCAAACCTTTAATTCTTTCCTCCTTAACAGCAGATTTTCCCCAACCTTTGTCATTGTTTTTACCACTCTGATATTTTTTTCCTTCAGAGAAAACGAGGAATGATTAAGTTTCAATTACAGTGCAATTTTGTTTCACTATGTATTATGATTGTCCTGTTTAGACAAATACTCATTAAAAATGTAGTTTTAATCTTGAATTTTGGAGATAAATTCTAATAATTAAAATATCTATTCTTTTTAAGATCAGATCAATTAATCTGACTAATAAGATCAATTTAAAATTGAGAATAATTTGTAGGAAATGTTAAACAGAAGGCTTTATATAAAAAAAATACTGCTCATGCATATTTTTTAGTAATTTATACAGATGAATGGCTCTTTGGTTTCTCAAGTCCATTAGAATTTGTCAAATTTGGTAAAGTAAAATTGTTATTTAGAATATAATTCACTGGCCTATTAGGAGATGTGATTTACATTTGCTCATCCTTTTGGCAAGATCTAAGTGATGGTGAATGATGAAGATCACGCTCAAACTCAATTTCACTGTGCACCCATCACTTATGACAGTCTCTAAGATATATTTCCATAAAAAGACCTTCATTGAAAATGTAGCGCCGATAATTATGATTACAGTTCATGTCAAATTTTAATGATAATGTCAGTCCAAAGGAAGAGTCCATTGATGAAATTAAAGAGTCCACACATGGAAAAAATCCTTTTGATGTCCTCAGCCTTTTGATGTCTACATCTAGCATCCAAAAACTAACCCTAATTTGAAATTTAACTTTCCAGTTTAAAAGGCCCTCAAATATGTATCAATAAAGTCATAAATGTGGATCTATTTGAAGTATGTCGTGAATAATTTTATCTAATATCTTATAAATAACCCCATCCCCCCCCCCCACCCACCCACACACACACACACACACAAAGCATATTTTGCATACTTTAAAGTAGTAATGTATTTCAAATAAATTTTCTTTAACGAAACACAATAGTAATGCTTTTAACAAAAACACAGACAAGAACATTATGACAGCATAATGTGCTTCATAACCTGGCCAAGCCAGTAGTAAGAGCAGCCTGACAGTATTTACTTCTACAATATATAAAGGAAGAAAGCAAAATAAACATGCTCCTAATAAACTATATACATAGAAAATCAGTAAGGTACATTTTCTATGAACAACTTTTTGTAAAAAAAATTAAACCTATAGAAATTACATTTTTACCCACACCTTCTTCAGTCACTGCCCCTGCTGCTCGCATTGCATGATATTTTGCATAACACAACTCCACCCTTCTCAGAAGAATCTGGGGCGCTGTTTTCCAGACGTACGTCTAAGCAGGGACCTAAACCCTTGGAAAGTAAAGCCCGGTAAAATGATTATTTCTCGGTTAAATGTGTATCAAAATGCTGAGGCTTTTAGAAGAAAAGAAGAAAAAAGCCTCTATGTCTAAAACCAGGTTATAAATGTAAGCATACACTATGCAAATCAATTTATGGCTGATTTGTATCTGATTTGAGGTAAAAAAAAAAAAAATAAAGGGTTCATAAAAGCCAAGCTTGAAATTATGAGTAAGAATGTCTGTCATACTGGGTTTAGACATAGGCCAGATGCAAACCACCACTGGAGACAACTGAAAGTTTTAAAAGGTTTATTGATGGTTTAAACAGATAGTCTAATATGTTATCCAGTCTGGACCGTAATAGTCTTGGGTTTGTCTCTCTCTGAGGAAAACGAGGAAGTGGAGGTGAGTTCAAGTTCTTCAGGAAAGTTGGAAATGAGGTGAGTAAATAACTGGCCTTATTTTAGAGATGGGTCTGAAGGTTCAATTAGGGTGAGGTTCTGTCAGGGTCTTTTCCAGGTGAGCACTTTAAATCCACAGGAAGGGTCCTTCGATTCCATTTTATCCAAACAAGAGATCTGGATGGTTCCAGATGGAACATAGGTGTGTGGGAGGGCGAGCAGGCTGACCATACATGAAGGGGTTTGATGACGCTCGAGACTGCTGGCAGAGAGCTGGGTTTGTGAGGAGGATTTGCAGGAGGAAGTGTCATCTTGACACGGCAACCAGTGAGTGACATCCACAGCGTCGAAGGAGCAAGGAAGTAAATTAAGGAGGATTAACCATTAAGAAAAGATCACAAAAGAAAAAAAAACACACAACACCTAAACCCTGACAGTCTGTGTAATGACCAAACATAAATGACATTGTAAGTGTAAAAGTTTTATTGCTATCGTAACTAGGATTTTATGAATACCTTGGGAAAGATTTAGTAAAGATGCCTATTTGTTGAAGAAATTCTGAAGTTAAATTCTGTTTTCCACTTGCTTTGAATCATTTTTCGTTTAGTTTTACACAAGATCAGCATACAGTATTAAAGATTAAGCAAAACAAGTGTGTGACTTTTTTCTGTCTTTGTGTCTTTATCCAAAACACAGGCAGTCATTAAATAATAATATTGTGTCTGACTTTGTTTAAATCAGATATGGAAAGCTATTTTGTCCTTTGTGACATTTTGATCTCTGCTTTGTCATTAGGCTAAGGGATGTGATGAAATTTACATAGCCCTAATTCTTCAGCCTGCTGACAACATATTTTTCCTGTGACAGCCATCTTTAATATTTAGAAGAGCACTTTCCTATGCCCTTCAACTATGCCTGCAGTATTAATGTAGCCTTAATGGGAGAGGTTCCATAAATGAGCCTCAAATGGAGCTAGACACTTTAATGCTTGCAAGAATGGCTGTTATTTCCACACTCACCCATAATAGTCTTTATTGCATATTTAATAAAGTATGAGTTTGTATTAATTGTTTAACAGCAAAGGACTTTATTAAGTGGTTGTGATGTCCTGGATGGGCTTTCCCAGTCTGCATAGTGCTCTTTTGTCTCTGATCATTTTTTCTCAATTTAGTGATTAGTTTAATGCATGTTTATGACCTCTGCTCATGCAGTCATTGGAGGCAAAGTACATTTGAATGTGGAGAAAATTTATGCCCATACATATTTTAATTATTTGCTCTATACTTGATTATTTTAAAAGTAATTTTAATAAGTTTACTGCACATTAGTTCTGATGTTAATATGATGTAAAGAACTTTAAATTGCATTGGTGCTTAAATATGCTATACAAATAACTTTGTAATTACTTGTAAAAGAAGTAAGTTCCATTACTTGTCTTTTTTATAACTGGATTTTCAACAATTATTTTTCTTTAAATTGCTTGATTAGTTCTATAATGTTAACACACAATGTGTGCAGAATTAATGGGGATTAATTATTGAGCAAATTAGTATTTTGATCACATCATCCTTTTCAAATATGTTGTCCTAATCCAAGCTAAGTAGGCTTGAAAGCCAACTACCGATTAAGTAACTCAGGTGATGCGCATCTCTGTAATGAGAAGGAGTGTAGTCTAATGACATCTACATCCTATAAAAAGCGTCCTTAAAAATTAGGCAACTTCCTTTACTTTGGCAAAATAAGTCAGAAGCGATTTGACAGATCTTGCAGAAGGATGTTGCAGTCTTGAAATTGACAAACTTTTGAAGTGTGATGACTGAACTATCAAGTGTTTCATGGCAAATAGCCTATAGGGTTGCAAGAAGCATATTGATAAAAGAAAAGGCATAAAATACCCGCCTGTGAATTGAGGAAAATCGAACATGAAGCTGCCAAGATGTAATTTGCCACCGGTTTTGCAATATACCTGAGCTGAAGTATCAAAACGGAAGAAGTTGGTAATGTACAAGAAAAACATGATTTCCATGCAGGACAATGCTCCATCACATGCATCCAAATACTTCACAGAGTGGCTGGCAGGTAAGGGACTACAAGAAGAAAAAATAATGTCATGTTCCCTCAATTTCCTGATCTGAACCCCATAGAGAACCTGTGTTTCCTAAAAAAATATGAGATCTACAGGGAGGGAAAACATTTCACCTCTCTGTCAAATTATTCATTGAACTCAGATCAGTTGTTAAGTGTTGCTTTGCACTAAGAAGTTTTTTGGCTTTTAACCTGGCCTGAGGTCTTTCTGCATGGACTTTGCATGTTGGCCGTCTGTACATATATTTTGTCTCCACAACTTCCCTCTTTATTAAAAAAAACTTACTGCATTTGTGGCAAGGTGCACCAACGAGGGCCCGGGAGGGTTTCGATCTCCAGACTCCTGGATGAAAGTCATGCACGCAGTCCAGTCAGCCAAAGGGATATACCCTTGGCCAAGTAAACAAGGTGCATGATCAGTCGGAGGCATATTTACAGGACCCCCCACTATCACATCTCTCCCCCTCTTTTCTCAAGCACGTCCTCGTGCTCCACGCACCTTGCCACAGATTGTCAAGACCTTTTGGGATTTCTTTTTTTTAATTGGTATACTTTTTAATTTAAGTTAACATCTCTGAGAGCTCAGATATCTAGTTCAGTTCATGTCCCATTTTTATATCACAAAGGGTCATTCATTATAGAAACATCTGGTAGAATCTTTAAAATTGTTTAATAACAGATAATTTATCAAGACATGTTCCAAGTACAAAGGAAAATTCGTTACACTTTGAACACTTCTTCACAAAGTACCAAGTAAGATTTTGGCTAACTTTTAAATACTGATCAGACTTTTGAATAGGTCGCTTTAAATTGATTTCAAATCTTTTTTTTATATTGGGTGTTTGGGCCATTTCAGATGTTTTTTATTCAACAATGGCTCAAACGTTTGTTTTGAGGCAGTTTCTCCAGCTTTGGAAAATACTTTTTCACAGGGAACAGAAGAGGCTGCTGGGATGAGGTGCTGATGGCTGGGTGGTATAGATTCGGAAAGATTTGTGTTCTGCTCAGTATTTCAATGGATCCTCTTCCTTGATGTTTGCTGCATGAAAAGATGATTCAAAAACTTTAAATAACAATTGAGAGCAATTCCTTAATGCATGAGACGTGAAAAATGAGGATATGAACCGGTACTTAAGCAATATTAAATCCACTGAGTCGTACAAAATGTTCAAAGGTCCTCCTCTCACATCGAGGAAGTCAGCTGAGTCGGTCTGAATGAAGCAGTGAAGCAGCTCTGTCCCAGAATCTCGCTCTGGATATCGTATTGGATCGTCCTCAGATCTCTTACCCCCCGGCTCTCACACTGATTCCGTCCCCGACAAAGGTCATTGCTCTGTCCCTCAAGGTAACTCAGCCTGCTTAATTTTGCATTGGTTTATTCATCCCAGCTTTCTTTCAAAATACCAAGTTAACTAGATGGAATAAAGCGAGCAGGCTTACCTGCAGAGTTGTTGTTCTCTCTCCATCCCAAGCTGTGACGTCACACGCCAACCCACTTCTCCTTCTCCCTTCTGGTCTTCCCTTCAAACCCCTTAGAGTTCAGTTAATCCAAGTTCATTTCTGGAGATCAATTCCATCTTCGACTGTTGGTCACTCACATATGAACTCTCTCTCTCCAGAAGAATTGTTGTTGTTCCTGACGATCACTTTGTTTCCAGCTCCTGCTACATATTTTAATATATTGTTCAAACTTCCCTGTTGTGTCTGGCTTGAATTCTGGGTCATCTGTTTGAGATCATTGCATTTTGGAAAACCCAGAATGATTGCCAGATTGAGTGAGCTGTCAGTGGGGATTCCCAGTTCTGCTAACCAGCAGTATAAGGTACACTTCTTCTTGAAACAACTATGGAATTATTAAATGTCGGATCCTAATTATGTACTGTATGTATGACCTCTTGAAAACCTCTCAGAGCTACTTCCCACTCATCAAGGCAAATAAGCAAAGCCACTCTCCATTTCGGCAACCATTGTACACAAACTGGCAAGGCAGTATAAGCCATTTGCATATGTAGAGCACTTTGTGAACCTTAGTTTATTGTAAAATTCCTAATATTAAGAATATTAAATAAACAATACAATATCCAAACATTTGCGAGACACTAATAATGTGGAAAATCAACATAAATACTCCCACTACAAACTTGAAAATGTGAAAGAACGAGTTGATTGCATGATAAGAGCAACTTGTCCTGAATAGAACCATTAGTGGACCTTAAAATGAAAGACATTTTACTTCCAAAGGTCACGCTCAAATGAGTCGAGGTTTCATGATTTTAGGACGCATTAACAGTTGACTGAAAAGAGTTTTGAATCACAGCCCTTGCCTTTTGAACTCACTTCAAAGACATAAGAGTGCTTAGCACTGTGGTTTGACAGCTTTGCACTCATAAGGACAGCCTGATCTTTGTCCCTTTTCCCCATTTAATTCCCTCAATGGACTCAAGATAATTGCAGAGCATTATCATGATGGTATAATGTATTAGAGCGACGTTGTTCTTAAAGACCTACCAAGGCACAAGGAAAAATGTTGAAAGGATGTTTCAACAGCTGCAGTTATACTATTAAAATGTAAATTACACCTTCCTCTATTTGTTTTGAATGTTAACCAAAAAAAGGCTGTAATTACTTTTTGAAATCAAAAAGATTAGCTTTACAAGTGCTTTTGCAGTAAAAAAAATGTTGTTAACCAAAATGAACCTTACTCATTTTATAAAACTTAAAACAAAATTTGGTTTTCGAAACAAAGCAATCCATTTTTTTCCCTCCAGCCTGATTAAATTCTAAGCTGATAAACATTTAAGGTTCGACCCTTGTGATTCAGCACAGATTGCAATGTACTAAGTCTGATAAGTGAAGAGTAGAACCTCTCCTATCCTTTTTCATCAACAGCCCCGCACAAGGCCCCGTCACCTATTTCAATACCTCAGAGAGTCATTACGAAACAGATAGGCAGGTTGTAGCAGTGATGTAGCTCCCACAACAGCCATTATTGGAAAGAGGTTGTGAGGACACTGTATTGAGAAGACAGTTAAAATGGTTTAATGAGAACTTGGATACTTGTTTAGAAAATTTACGAGAAAGGATAAACTGTTTGCCCATCGATAGACAAACCTCAGCAAAGACCAAATAGAACACCTAAATTTGGATTAAGGGTCAGATATATTGCATGCGGTAGGTGTGTGACTGTTGTGTGCGTCTACTGTATGTAGCACATGCACGGCAGACTGCTTTGTTGGGGCTTTTAGCTGTAAATATCTAGCCTGTCTTGTTTGAAAGTTCTGTGCAAACTCTCCTAACCACTGTGTGTCTCAGCAACCTCCACCTGCCACAAGAGAATGTCAGCTATAAATATTGCGGCAAGAGCATGACACTATATCCTAGATCAAATATACAAATATGCCATACAGGCATCAGCAACCTGCCATCCATAAATGAAGTTGAGTGGATATAAGTTAGTGTGAAGGTCATTTTAAGAGAGTTTGAAGGGAAAATAAATGATAAACAACTGCTTTACTGTTTTTTCCTGTGTTACTTTTTACAGAATGGTTCAGCATGCTATGCATATCTTTCTCTCTGAAAAAAACAGTTTACCTCAGCAATGTTTTTCTTAAACCCTCTATTTTTCTATGATAAAAGAATATAGAAAAAGAGACGTGTGACTAACTATTAAGAACACAACTAGCTGACCTAATGACCATGTGATGTGTATGAAGACAGTGGCTGGTTAATAAAGCCAATAGCTGGGCTTAGAACTTTACCTGAAAGCTGCATGACTCTTTTTTCATATTGATATATTTTATTTGCAACTAAAGCTTCGCTGCAACCCATATTGGTGCTTTGCTTTGTGTCTGAATTAATCTCAAAGCAGTAATAAATGAGCCTGAGATTACTAGCTTACAATCAGACGGTCTAATTTTGTTTACTGTAGAGCCTAAATGCAGGCTGGTGGACAGACAGGACTACATGTACTGTACAGGTTCAGTTTTTGGGTGGGTTAAACTTACCTTTTGTCTTTGAGCTTGGTATGGCAGTTACTGCTCCCTACATTAAATTATTATTTCATTATTCATTATACACTCCTGGTTTAACAGTTTTAAACTAGCAATTAATTTGAACTTCCTTTTTCAATGCTCAATGCTTTCAATGCTGATTACTTTGTTTTTAAGCAGCATGTGGCATATATTCTGTTTTGGGTAAATAGTTGTATTTTATATCTAGATTTTACGTATGTGTGAATCTGGCAGAAAATTACTTGTACAAAGAAAGAATTATTCAGATCACTCAAAAATGAAATTCTGATAATGGAATAAAAGAGACTTTGTTTCAGTTAAACTGGTTTCATTGGGAATTGCAGATTCAAACTGAAAGCTTCAACATGTGTTTCTAGGTCAGTGTTTTTTACACATATGGAGTTTCAGTTTCATCACAGTGTGATGCAAATTCAGTGGTTCTAAATTTAAATGTATTTGATTTAATTTTATAAAATCACTACAAGCAAAAGTCTTAAATCATTTTGAGTTTCCAGAGACAAATATAATTATTTAAGGTGAACACAATAAGTATTTATCTTTTGTATTTTTTGATTGATTTTCTTTTTAATTCTATCATTTTTTGTTAAGCTTCTCGCCCCCGACACGTGACACTCAAGGGACTAAACGGTCTACATAAAAAAAAAACTATTTTATTAAAGATCATTTTTACTATAGATTACATTACTAGGTATTTTGGTACTCACAGCATGTCAGAAAATATAATTTGCATGTAATTATTATGCTGCTTTAAAAAAGGAATTAAAGATAACAATTTAAAGCACTTGAAATAAATAACTAGAATCGATAATGATCTATTAGCTGCAAACACAGAATATAGTAATTCAGAGCTGTAGGTGTAGTTTGGTCTAGGTCTGAGACAATAATAACTTTACACTTTTGGAAAGTTTGAGAAAGGACATACTACTGAGCATTCAAATTGTCCGTTTAATTTTTGATGTAGAGGTTGTAAAATTGGGTTCTTAGTTAGACTAGAATTCTTTATTTGGGATAATACAATAGCAGAGCATTTCCACTGCAACTTTGCTTCATCCCCTATTTAACAGGCTGGACTTAAATAATAGCAGTGTTTGTCCACATATTTATCACCTGAACTCATCCCATAGTGTTATCTAGCTTCAGCAGACTATCTGTGGGTGTAAAAGATTGTGAATCAAATTATATTATGATGCAGGATCATTTTGTGCTGGACACACGTATTAGCAAAAATACACAAACAAAAAGCTTGTTACACTCTGAAGAGCAACACTGATGGAACGTCTGTGTGCCATCTGTCTTTCCCTTTGAGTCTTCTGAGCCTCTCTTTGCTGGTAGGATTTTAGTCATTTTTAGTTGATTTGTAATTAGGCCTTTTATCTTTTAGATCACCCTGGCACAAATACAAAGCTATGCATTGATGCAGTGCAGATTTATTCTTGTAATAATTGGATGAGTCTCTATTACACTTTTTGCAGAGTCTTATCCCAACAAGAATCTTAAATCATTCCAAACTGATTGCAGCTTTGGTGACATCTATCTCAACATTGATTTTGTGGAGACTTAAATTAGACATGTCGACTCAAATTTAACAAACAAGTTTTAAAATTAGAATTTCTTGGTGAGCTAAGGGTTGCATCATTAGTGCTGGAAGTTTGGTACTGTGGGGATAGCCATACACCCACAGATTCATGATTTGCATTTGCGTTCCTATGGCCTGCTGTATTTTTTCATACTTTTCCAATCTTTCCCCATTTTGCATGAACAGTGTCTATGTTTCCTGCTGTGCTGACAACCATACCTAACCAATCTGTGGAGGTAGGAAGACAAAAATAATTTGAACAGTATTGACCACTACTGGTTCTAAGAACAGCGAGACACAACAAACATAATAGATATCTTGACAGAATGTAGTCATTAGGCTGTGTGTATAAAGCAAAATAAGGGATAAAAAGATATATATATATATGTATATGTATATATAAATTTTTTTCAGCACACAACGTCTTATAAGAAAGCTTGTTGGTTGCTCACAATGCAGAACACATAAACCAAACAAAATAAATATTGACATATTATTTTAGTTCCAACTGTGTAGCAGAATAACATTTAAAAATTGAAATGTCAAGCCTCTCCTATTAAAGCTCAACTTCTGTGGCATGAATTGATTGTTATTGATCATGACTGATGCACATTGTTCAACTCATAAATAGAATTTTCTATTTTCTCTTTAACATTTTGAGGAGAGATGTGCTAAAAACTATTATTTATAATTATTTTTCATAGTTATTTCTAATATGAATTGCTATAGATTTAATCATTGTCTATATTTATTTGTAGTACTTATAAACACCAGACTAATGCCAGTTATTGTCCTCTTACTGGAGGTTTCACTTAATTTCAGTAATGTATTAAGGACTAATCAAGTCAGAGAGGTGAGGATGAATTTTAACTGCACTGACATTAATTGAGCAGTAGCCTATGAAAAGATCAGCATACAGAAAATTTATTGGTGTAACTAATTTAGAGTACTAACTTTCATTTTTTAATCAACTATTCATTGAAGGCTGATGAAATATATGGCATACTTTAACAGTAATAATGCTGTCGTAGCTAGCACAGTAAATTAAACAATGAGGAGGACTTTCAGGGACCTAATTAGAATTCTTCTTCCTAACACATGCAAATTGAGAATGAGGATGAAAATCCTGAATATGTGTCTTCATGAGCATTCTGTTTTCTATTTGTCCACAAAAAACTCATTAAACAAGGCAAACAGAAATTAGGGAAGATTTTGAGAATAAACTGCAACATTGACTCAGACTACAAAAACAGCAAATGTTGCAAAGAAACAAGTCGGCATCTCTTGTTATTCAACTCAGTTAAGTAATCAACTTGGAATTTTGGATTATCTTTTATGTTAATGCACTGTGACATTTGGCACACATATCACAATTTGTGCTATTTTTTTTATACGTACTTATGTAGATTGTCGTCCTCTTATCTTCTTGCTTCATTTAATGCTCCTCCTGGTAAATTGTCGTTATTATCTTTTTTTTCACTGAGTTTTGTTCACAGTACAATTGTATTGATGTTTACTGTAATAAATAAAGTTACAATAGATATACACTTTTTAACTCAGTTAAATGTAATTTAGTTAAATAACCATCCATCCATCCGTCCATCTTCTCCTGCTTCATCAGTCAGGGTCGCGGTTGGGCCAGTACCTATCTCTGGCAGACTATGGGCATAAGGCGGGGTAAACCCAGGACAGGATGCCAGTCTGTCGCAGCTTTTTCTCAGAAAACGTAAATGAATATATTCAGCCAAATGTTTGTTAGAATATTTTAGTGGTCTTTAGAATGGGGGGATTACTTCATATTTGATCTACTGTCTTGATAAGAGTGCATTTAAGTATGGCTAGTTTTCATAAATTCGTTTTTGAACCGTGTCAAGAATTTTGCATTCCTCTAGAGAAATATGTTTTTTACTTGAGACTTTTCTCCCAATGAACCCCTGAAACTAATAGACAAGAACAGTAAATTGCAAATGGTACATATCATTCCTTTAAAATTGTACAATTGTTATTCAGACAGCTACATAAAGGATGGATGGATGGATGTTTGAGATGCAGTATGATTAACTGGTAAAAAGTCAAGAAAGCTGCCTGGATGGAGGCACCATTTGCAACAATGCTGCATGCTACCTGCACGCCAAGGTCTTTCTATGTTATAGATTTGTAAGGTTTTTGTTTTGAAATGTTGAGTAGACCTTACCTAATTCCTCTGAGTGCAATATAGCTATTGAATTTAGATACACCTTAAAAACACCTTAAAAATCAAATTTTAGAAAGTTTACTCAATGTGCAAACTGTTATCTTTACTTTTTCAGGTAAATTATTTTTTCAGTATATTCAGAACAGAAATTATTTATGAGAAAAGGATTAAAGGAAATTTTAAAGTTAACTCTTATTATCCACTCTTCTAATACAAATTGTGACAAAATGTCATTACTTACTTGTCAGGAGGTGAAATAGTCTTGGGTTTGGGCCAAAAATCAGCTGGAAGACTCAGAAGATTATCAGCTAAAATTACTTTAATTGGTGCTGCACAAAACCCCAACGACAAACATGAACAATAGGTGCATTTGAGATGAGCAGCGTCTCAGCTGGAATGTGAGCTCGAGTGTACACCTGTGCTGATATGTGTGGTTAAAAGTCTATTGTGAGGCTGGACCGAGCTGACTGTAACTGAACAAGATGGCTGGCATTGCATTTGAATTATGCAACTTATTTATCTATAATACTGTACAATACAACAATGATAAATCAAACTTTCCTCTGGAGTGCAATGTACTTTACTGATGACGTGTGTTACATATAGTTCGGTAATACCTATCAATAACAGCCAGAATAATTTACAATGAGCAATTAGACTATTAATAAGTCTACATGTGACAAAATAAAAGTATTAAATAAATAGCTAGCTAAGAATAACTTACATATATTTTATTATTTGTAAATTTTTTTGCATGCAATTTATATACAGTAACATCAATATGTGTTACATTCACAATAGCCTCTATCTATATAGCCTTTTAACACTATTATGAACAAAAACTTGCAATAAATATTCAACTAATTAATTTTTCAAGATTGTATTAAGAAGGGGTTTTATTTGCAAAACTTAAACCCAATCACCTGAGGTCCATTTCAACAAACAGGTTCAATGAAAACTTGAAGTTTGTTAATCATAAAATCGGGGAAACTTAGAGTTTTTTGTTTATGAAGAGTTTACACAACCTCTGTGTCTGTTACCATAGTAACATTCTCCCATAGCTAATTTGGTCAGGAGTAGGTTTTCTTCAATAAACTCGGTGTCCTCTATCTTTTCCCTCCTTTGAGCCAATCACGTTTTATTTACTGAATTAGACAGGAGACTTTTGTCATATTTTTGTGGGAATGAAAATAAAGAAAATCATTCACTAGGTCCGCTAGAAACATTAGGGGTGTTAAAAACAAAAAACACACCATGGATTAAATTACAGAATGAGCAGCATTAATTTACAGAGAATTAAATATCTACTGGGAGAGGGTTCTCAAACTACATGTAGATGTCCTTTCATATTCTGAAAGTTATCTTTACGAGTGCTACCTCATAATCCATCGCATACATTCTCAACCTTATCCGTCCTCACATTTACAGCATTACCAGACTACTTTAAAATGTATTTAACTGCACATTAATTTGTGTGATAACAGCATTATAGAAAAAAAAACTGCATAGTCAAAAAGCTACTTTATTTACTGTGTAATGAATGACAGAATCAAATTGAGGAGGTACCTCATGAGATGATGCACAGGTCCAGGCCTGGAGACGGTTGAGTTGACAGGGCTTTTCTCAACATTTAGAGGGTAAGGGTACTATGCCAATGCGTAGCTTTTCTGGATCACAGCAGTGTGCATGAGATCGTCCTGCTTTGTCCTGCAGCGTGTTGCCCCAGTGAGTCCAGCATAGTTGGTTGAATTTCTGGGGTGGCTTGTCATTCTCCTCCACTGCATTCCACACCTCCATGACGTGTTCCTCTGCTTGGTCCTTGGTCAAGAGAGTTGCGAGGAACTGATGCTGGGGGCACACTAACACTGTTTTTGAAAGTTGTTAGTAGGAGACAGAGTCCAAGGAGGAAGCCCTAGCTCCCATCATGGGACCTTCAAGTAGCCTGTTTGAGCCTCTGTTGCAATAGGACCTACAACTGCTTATTATGAAGACCCTGTTCCAACTTACTGTTTCGTCTTCACATTGAGTGAGTAAGCTGGTTGATCTCTCTGTTCGGGATAGCTGCCTTTGCTTTGAAGAGGATGATCTAGTGGTTCATATCCTTCCTAATGCAGCTTCTCTGCCCAAGACGCTGCTTAGGGGTTTTGTGGCCAGATGATTGGTGATAAAATCTTTCTCTTCTCCGCCTTACGTCTCTAAGGAAGGTGAGAGTTTGTACTCCCTATGTGCTGTCAGAGCCCTTAGTCACTCATACATGTACGTTTTGGTCAGCACACAACCTTTTCTTCTACTACATCACTTGCATTAGACACATCTGTGTCAACACGGCATCTAGTTCATTAGGTTGATGACCCATTCCATCTGCCTATGAGCCTGCTGGACATTCCTCTCCACATGGAGTGGTTGCTTACTCAACGTATGGTGTGGTTACTTCCTTGACATTGTTCAAGGATGTCCCTTTAGAAGAGATGTGTAGTGCTTCTGGTTAGGTTTGGTAACTATTGCCAGCTTTTATAGGCTTAGCATGTCTGAATCCTCCATCTCTTCCTTGTTTTAGGATCTGTGAAAGATGGATGTTATTTTGGGTTTGATGTATTATTCTATATGGCGTTTAAAGTTTTATTCAGTCAAATATGTTTTCTTCTTCAGGAAAAGTGTGTCAATAGGCAATAAAAACTGTTTGCATTGTGAAGTGTGCTACTGTACTTTGTTCAGTGCACCTTCCTCATGACTTATCTGGCATGATGTTGTCCATGGTTACAGGTTGACTGAGATGTATCAGAATGTTAGTTTACATATGCAAACTTAAAAAAATGAATGTGAAGCGATAACAGCGGCGATATCTCATTGAATACCTGGAAGGCTTAATATCCCCTGTAAATTTCTTAAATAACTGATCAAATATACATTGTTAAAAATCATAAATGTATTCATTAAACTGAATTAAATGTGTGCTAAAATGTGCTTGATTTCATGAACATGTTGCGCATTAATCAGATGTTGAGCCACTGTTGGACGCTGTCTGCCCTCCACTCTAGAGCAGCAGAATGCTGTCAGTCTATGCAAAATCCAAATTGATGTTTAAGTCTCTAGCAAGCAACCAGCGAGAAAGTAGGTCCTGAATACATAACACGGCAAAATCCATCACTTCCAGTGAGGTTAAGCCTCTTTTGGGGTCTATGGTGTAGGAGCGGGTCGTAAAGCTGGCTGCCAGATGCTGATTGGCCAAACATGTTTAAGATTTGAATTATAGTGGCCAGAAAGAGGGAAGATTTTCTTCATGAGACTTCGACGAGAGAAGAAAAAGCGGTAATTTATTCAGAACAGTTGTCTTGTGCCGAACTCTTGATTAAGATTCTGAAGTTTGTTATTTCAGAGGACACAACAGCCATTTTGCAGCATTTTTGGTGATGTGTTTTATGTGTTCAAACATTTGTTAATGCAATATGTAAGGATTTAATTAACACCAATGTTTGCCTCTCCTGTTTCAGAGAGCAGCAGTTACCACTGACCTGTAACTGCCTTGACCTTTCGTTACATACAGGGCTCTCAACTTTTGATCTGAGGTTAGAGTAAGACTTTGAGCTCTGACAGCAAAATCTTTATTTTAAATCATAAATAAACAAACCAGCTTGATACATTTTGTAATTTCTTTGATGAAATTGTTTTGTATGAAAATTAACAGATTCTGTCCCCTACAGTTTCTCTTAGAAAAATTGCATTTACGATCTAGACAGTGTCCTTTTACCTGCAGAAATACTCAGATCACTCTGCAGTTATTGGGTGCATCAAATATTCACAGGAGGCAGAGAACAGAGAGCTGGTGAAGAGCTTTGTGGCATGGTGTGGAAACAATCATCTGATCCTGAACACAAAGGAGATGATAATAGATTTCAAAAGAAGTAGACTGTACCTTCTGAGGCAGCTTAGGTCCTTGGCGTTTGCACAATGATGCTACATATCTTCTAATGAATAAATATAGTGTTATATGCTTTGGTTAAACCTCCTGATTTAAAAAATCACTACATAAGTACAGGCTATTTACCATTTTTTAAGATTATATGTTAGAGAAAGTAGTTTGGCAATGTTTTTGTTACCTTGTGGTGACAATTCCCCAACAATATGGGACATCTTAGGGAGTTATAAGTACTTGTGGGGAACAACAACTGGCCTCCATGAGAAGAAGTTCCCATCTTGCAGTGGGGGTTAGGTTTAGGACTAAGGTATGAATTGAGTCAAGTTCAGGTTTAGGGTTACATATACGTTGGTAATGGTAACGGTTAGGCCATAAAAATTAGTGGGAACTGAAGGGAAGTCAATTTCAAGTCCACAAGGTGCATGTGTGTGTGTATGTAGGTGGTCATGTTTTTGCCAACTTGTGGTGACAATTTTTCAGGAATGTGCTACATTTTGGGGACTTATAGGTACTTTTGGGGACCGACAACTGTTCCCCATGAGGTGAAGTTTCCTTCTTGGGGAGGGGATCAGTTTGTTTGGCATAGTCTCCTACATTGTAAAGGGTCAGGCTCACACTCACTAAGAGCCCTCAGGGAACAGACAGAGCCTGTTGGAAACAGTACAGAGACAAGCTATTTTTATCAGTCCATTCATCTCTAAAAGTTCACTCCTGCACCTGTTCTCTTTTATGAAAATCTCATGTTTTGAAGGTTAATTTACTATCAATAATCTGACATTGAAAAGTGATTGGATTGGATTTTAATTTATAAACTTACTGAAGAAATAAATGAGCCAACATTTAAGAATAACAAAATCCTTCCTGGAAAAGATTAGCAAGTTTTAAAAAAATGACAGTAGACCTTTACCAAGTACTAAAGAATTAAAGGTTTGAAGTCAGTTCAAACAACAAATTGGGTGACTGATGTAATATGGTTGGAAACAGATTATTTTGCATTCACCTGCTTCTAGACAATGCTGCCTTTGCAAAATTAACATGCATCAAAACTGACAGCTGCAAATGAGGATTGTTTTTGATGCTGGAATAATAATTTTACACTACATTAAGGGAGGTACTTACAATTCAGAAACTGCGGGTGAACACTTAACAACATCAATTAAGGGAATTGTAGTGGAGATGTCAGATACTTCACTGAAGCAAATCTTTAACAGGAAGGAATGTGCCATGTGTTGTATTATGACACCAGCTGCAGCAGCCTCCCGATGGGAAATAGTTTTGATGTTTTTCCATAACTGCCACTCTTCCGCTTCATCAGGATTCCTCAAAAAAATTTGACAGCTAAACATGTGGTGATGCACAGGGACATTTTCACAAGTTTAAGAAAAGCTGTCAAGAGTTGCCTGTATAGCTAGCAGCTGTGAGGGAAAAAAGAGCTTAATTTGCTTTTTCTATTTGTGGGACAACAAATCCACTATGTACAAACTATACATACTATGGAGCTCTGTTTGCACAGTTATTTAGTCAATATTTTCGGTTATTTAGTATTAAGTATTTCTATTACAATATCATTCATACATTTGTAAATATCACATCTCCAACTAACTGTTTGCAAGTTAGATATGTCGTTTCCAAACAACATATCTCACTTGTTGATTAAATTTTTATTTAGCAAGCAATAAAGCATAAACTGGAATATATAACAAGCTAAATATCTATTTTAAAATTAAATATTCAGTTAAAATCTATTTTATTGTTTAGCTTGGCAATGTGAAATTTGTAAATGTATGAATGATATAGTGATTGTAACAAGCGGGTGTGAGAATTAATTTTCGGACCCAGGCTTCGAGCCAAACAACAGAGGATCGGTTTCAACGGTTTATTAAAAGAAGTTTCGGGACATGGACGGCAGCGGGAATCAACCACGGGAACAGGTTAATCTGGAGGGAGATACAGAGGTGAGTTCCAGCACTGAATGTGAGACTGATAATAGGATTTTATGGAATGACTGACCTCAGGGTGGTAGGAAGGGGAGCCCTGAGTAACGGTCAGAACTGGGTGACCAAATGGCTGCAGGAAATCCAAAAAACGCAATCTGATAAACGAGCCATGGTAGTACCAGGGGTTAAAACCAGATGATCAGATGTCAGAGAAAACTCCAGGTCGAAATCCAGAAACAGGGTTGTTATAAGCAAAGGTCAGAAGCAGGAGTTCAGATGACTGAGAAGAATCCAGTCAGTAATCTAGAATCAGAGTAGCTACAAGGCAGAGGTCAGAGCCAGAAGGCACACAACAGGTAGTAACACGCAGGCAGAAAGAACAAATGCTGGACTTGAGGGTCGACAACAATCTGACACCAGTATCTGGTCTAAGCTTGGCTTATAAAGGCAGAAGCACAGGTGGAGATAATGAGCGTTAATGAGGAGTAAAGGAGCAGAGCAGCAGAGCAGATGGTGATCATTAAGTAATCAGACCAGAGCTGGTGACCAGAATCATCACAGTGATAGCATTACTTTCAAAAATCAAGCCTATACATGTTAAAAAATTATATATATATTTAAAAAAACTGCTTTTTTCGCCTACCTGCCATATTTCTGTGCAGGATGGTTAGCTTTTTCGTCTGAAGCTCAGGTCTTTGTCTCAAGCTCGAGCCTGGGAACTTCAGGGTTCTGCAGTACCTTAGCTATCCCTATAAACTTCACATTGCAGGACTGAGATGGCTAATGATTCTCCAGGTAACCAACAGGCTAAACAAATGACTGTTTATGACGAGAGGCTTCTGTCGTCAAGGTAACCGATAGCCTTGTGGCTAACAACATCCAACCAACATGCCTCAATAAACAATTATTGCAAGTCAATCTGAATATTGTAAGCTAACAGTTAGGATGATAAACAAAGGGCCAGGATAAAAAAAATGGTTTGTTCACTGGTGGGTTCACCGGGCTCAGCATCGGCAGAAGGTTTGGCCAGCCTGAAACCTAGTGCTTTTCAGTTCATCAACGAGCAGAGATTCCCGTATCCTCATCTGTTAAAACAACAGGCGACAGGTGCCAGCACACGAGGATGCTGGGTTTTCAGTTCAAAGTTTCTTTGAAGAATGCAGTACAGTCACTTTGCCAGCAAAGTAGAGTGCAGCTCCAAAGTTTCCACCACATGGAACATGGTGTACAGCTGGAATGTTGGGATTCTCTTTATCCAGATGGGGTCGGATTTGAAGAGACAGTTAAGTGCATCCGGCCGAGTATAAAGCAACCAAATGTGGCATCAGAGGGAAAGGATACGTACATTAAATGTAGCTGTAAATCGATCCCGCAACATCTGTGTGTGATGTTTAATATACATTTATATATATATATATATTGTTGGGATCCGGAGTTTCTGTGCGTTTTCCACCTTCCTCCAGCAGAGCGCACCGTGGGTCTCCTGGGCTGGAGCCCTCAGCACAGCTGGGGATCATCAGCTCATCAGGAGACCCAACACTCTTAAGCAGCAGTCAGACCTTGCTTCGACGCCGCAGTGTTGACCTAGTTTGGTTAGCGACCTAAGCCTCTGAAACCTGCAGAATCTATTGCCTCATGC
>JAUZNJ010079223.1:0-24284 GCA_034780135.1 Jordanella pulchra
GTATGATAGGGTTTTATTGAAATAGATCTGAAGTATTCGAAATAATGACAAAGTTACATTTAAAGGAAATAAGAAGGAAGCCTGTAAGCTTGAGAGCAATATCTCCATTGAGAAAAATGGGATGTTGTGTGTTTTGCTGAAAACAAAAAAAGCTGTTGCACTAAAGTGACATCATGGAGAAATATAAGGATGTAGAGATATTGAAGAAGGATTTTAGGACATCAGTTAAGTTAAAGCTTGGACAAAAGTGAATCCTCTGAATGGAAAATGACCCTTAGCATACCACTGAATCTGTTACAGCGGTTAAAAAAAACAACTAAATTAGTCATTTGGATTTAAAATCACAAAGTTCTGATCTCAGTCCCAGAAAAACTGGCTTACATCAGTTCAGACAAGAGGAATGGGATGGATTTTCATCAAAATATTGTGAAACACTTTTGGAAGGACACCCAAAACATTTCACTGATACAGTTCTACTAAATGCTCACGATACATATAAGTCAGCCTATGACTGTAAGCAAGTATTCATAACTGACCTAAGACAAAGACAGTTTAGTTAAATTTATTGTCAAAAAGGCTTAAATGTATTTTTCATTTGAGAAAAAATAAAGATCTGGTTTCAACTATGTAATTCTAATTCGAACATATCTGCATATGCAGTATACGTTACTCTGTACCATGTTTTAGGTCTGGACGTATCTGACTATGAGTTTTGATCCAATAAAATACTAAATATTTAGAAAAAAAAATCTCATTTCATCCAGATGCTGAAAACGAATCTCTCTAAGGCAGCTCAATAGACATTTTTTCTCACCTTTTCACCGTCTTCTGAGGAGCCGCTTTCAGCTTGTCATACTCGTCCTTCTCAGAGAAGATCACCACATTGTCTGTGAGATGAAAAAATAGAAAGAAATTAAAAAGAAAAAGTAGTAAACTAAAATAGAAACTAAGACAAAAAAGGGCAGATTCCTCAGGCTACACCTTTCTTCCCCTGAGTAACGCCAGCAGTATGAACGTATAAAACGATTACGGTACGGATTATAATAAACTGCACTGACATTATGGCTACTGAAAGGGACAGACAGCCTAATGAGCACGTATCTGTGAAGGAACAAAGGGTCTGTGTTTGTATGTGTAAGTGTATGTAGTTAAATTTAAAGTGTCTATGTCTTTCATCTCACAGGTTGATTATGTCCATGTCTACAGGAGTGACAGCTAGCTCTGGTAGAGCTCCCAGTAATAGGCTGCACTCCGACAAACAGCCACATTGAAATTCCCTTACACACACACATACATATATATATATATATACCACCATACACAGCAATGCAATGCTACCTAACCATGTAACCATTTAGTCCTTATAAAGCTGATGAACTAACCACACCATTGTATTCCTTCAGCTCTTTGATTTTTGAGTTATATTAAGTTCGTAGCGGGGGTAATTAACATGTGTGTGTGTAAGTGTTTTCCCTCACACCACATTGAAGTGGTTAGTCAGTAAGTCTGAGAGTGAAATTGAACAGAGCATCATTGTGAGAAGAAATGGCGCCTAAAGCAACATATGGCTCTAGCTTTGGAAACTTCACATTCCATCACGATACACTCATCACTCCGCATGTCTGTCAGCTTACAGCACACACAGACGCGCACGTACGCAAAATGAAAGTGCAATCCCACACACACGCGTTGGCAAACGAATAATCAATAAAAACACCAAGAGAAGGAATTTTGAGACTCTTAATTATTAGACACTAAAATGATTCAAATATGAATCACACACCTTAAATATAATGTTCAATAATGCTTTTATTTGGTGTCAAATATTGGGATTTTTTAAGTCATCTTTAATCGACATTCCTCAAATGTCTAGCAGATAACTATAAGGCTGACTTTATCTTACTCTTAATGAATAGATCAACTCAGTCATAGAGGGAAACACAATCCTGTCTCTATGCAAGTTTCTTTGTCGGAGTTTGTATTTTAGGACTTCTGGTTTGCATATTGTTAAAGTAGTTTAACAAAAGCTCTAATACTAAAGCTAGACATGGTAGAAAAGCTAAATTAACGAGTCAATTGTTAATTTGCTTAAACAGGCAGTTAGTAATGAAAATATATAGTCTAAATAGAAATTAATATCTCTGTTAAGAAGCGGAATTGAGGAGGTTTTCCTGTTGGTGGAAAAAGGTTAGAAGGGATCCCGCTTTAACTAGATAGAAATATTTCCAAAGCTACAGGAAAGAATATTAACAAGCTAAGCTTTTTAATCCTGAGGGAGTGGTTGCAATTTAAAAGTTTATTTTGGCAGGAAAAAAAGGTTTATCAAACCTCATGGGAATGGATCTGAAACCCTTTGCTGCAATTTCAGCAACATTTTACACCTTAACTAGCTAAACAACAGCACCTATGGTAAAATTCAACCAAAAAAAACAGCTGGACTTCTTAGTCAGGTAATGTGAAAAAAGTCTGATGCCTTAATCACAAACCGATTCTGACATTTAAGCAGTGATATTGATATCAATATAGTTTGCAAAGGTCTTAGGAAAGATAAGGGTTAAAAAAGAAGACTTACATTTAACACTTAATCGTATTGTTCTATTATTAAACACTGCTGTTCTGAAAGAAAATATATAAGTAAAAAACTACCTGGAATCCATTCAGCAGGTTATACCAGCACACCTTTAACAATCCTACGTTTTAAATAAATAAATATATAAAATAAATGCGGTCACATTTAAAACAAGGACATACCAAAAATCCCCCCAAATATTCTGTCTGTCAAATCAGTGAAATGTATTTTTAGAAAACCAGATCAAAGCACTTAAAAGGGTTTTAAGAAATCAGAGAGTTAGATTTTGAACGATGCTGTAATAAGTTCAAAATTGACCATATGTGCAAAAATGTGGAAAAGGTTAAAATCTTGAAACTTGTATGTAATAGGATTACTAGTGTTTTTTCATGCAAGCATGGCAAAGGGTAATAAAAGCCAGGAAGAGGTTTAAAACCACAATACATGTTTTTAATGTTGTTTTAAAACGAAAGACTTCCGATCCTGAGAAAGGAAAAACATTAAAACTAGTAAAAACATTGTCGGCCTTTCATTCATAGGACTATTTGTGCAGCCTGTCTCACCAGGGACATCTTTCTTGTCTTCCTGTTTGATGGTTTGGGCCTCCACAGCTTTTACAACTTGGCCAGAACAACATGCTGCACACATAAACAAAAACAAAGACAGAAAATGAACATGATGAAACACAAAAGCTTTCAAAATGAAACTTTGCAAATTGTTATTTTTTTGTTTTGTTTTGTTTTTTTTTTCTTTTTTGTACTTAGCTCACCTTGGCCACCCGGCTTAGCCTTCAGGATATAAAACATAATTATAAGAACTATGGCGATGGCCATGATGAAAATGGTTGACATGGCGATAATGAGTGCTGTGGCAAGATGCCCTTGTCCAGGCGCTTCTAAAGAAGGTAGACAACAGTATAAATTGACACATGGAGGACGAAGAGGCCCCTTTTACCAAAGTGAGTAAAGTTTGTAATACCTTTATTTCGATGGGGGAAGACTGTGGTGCTTCTGGGATCAATCGGGGGTTTTACTTTTGGTTTGCTGTTTTGCATACCTGTAAAAAAAAACAAAAAAAACATTCAAACACAGATTCATGTTACGTTTCCTTGCAACTCACTGCTTTTTGCACTAAAATTGCCCGGAACACTGAGAATACACCTGTGTAGGAGAAATCCTCTGTGCTGGTTACAATTTCTATGAAAACAACACAGATCCCCCAGTATTTATGCAGTATTTACAAGATATACCTAAAGAAGGTTTTAAAAGCCTCCATTTAGATGGATGTGGGAAAAGGGGAGGAGTCAAAGCCATGGTCTAATTACACCCGAAAAAAATGCTCAATACAACCAAAAAGTTTTTTGAATTTGACTAACTTGGTTGATAGTTATGTGTCCAACCATTTTTTTTATTAATTAATTAGTGTAACAACATTGAAAGCCAGTAGCAGGGCTTGAACCACCATCCCTTTAGTTGCAGAGCTAACTCCTGCATCCAACACCACTGTCCCTGCTAATGCTTTGTGGAATTTACTAATACTAATTTTACAACCGAGGTTTGCATGCTGTACATGTATACGTGTTCATAACTATTACACACCACAATGGGTACCATTTTTATGGGTTGTTTGGTTCACCAATTACATTTGATTGATCTGAAGACAATAGCTTGGTCAGTTTCTAACCAGTATATTGATTATTTTAACCAAAATTGGTTTAATCGATTAGATTGGTTGTTTTTCAAACCAGTCCATTTTTAGAGTGTACATAGACTTTTGGTGCAACATCTGCTGTATAAAAAAATAGAATGAATAAAAACTATAATGTATTTATCCACAAACAAAACCCTTTGATTTTTCAAGAAAGCATCTATTGTAGTTTAACTTTTTTTTCTGAGAACTTTTAATGACATTCCCTGCAGTCAAAATCTTGGCCAAGCCTCTTCTTTTATTGGGTCTTTGTTGACCTCAATCCCCTTCTCTAAACAATTCATTTCAGGGGATTGTGTATAATTTAGCTGACAATCAGACTAATGCTTTGGTGCAAGAGGTGTCATCATGGCCAAATCAGTGATCAGGAAGAATGCAAACTGAGAGATGGATATGGAAAAGGGGCCTCAGGCCAGAACTCATGGGTCAGAGCACACCCAACTCCAAGTTCTGCTTTTGGTTTGCAGCTGTGTTTATTAACATTTGAAACTGCATTCAGACAATCAGCAATGTTTCAATACCAGCAGCTGGCATTTATGAATCCAGTTTGCAATGACATTAACAAAGTCTGATTGTGATGGTGTTTATAAACTGCAGTTAGAAATGGAAATGGAATTTACAAACACTGATCTCATTTGATACAACTTATAAATTATACATAAAGGAGGTTTATATGGGCAGTTATCTTGTTGGCTCAACTCTGCTTCTTTATCATTTGTTTTCCTGAGCCTTATAGACTACATACTACAGCATTTTTTGATTTTTAAGTTCATATAACTTATAATGTTAAGATGAAGGAAAACTAACCTCATCTATGTGGATCTTAGTTTCTTCTGTACATTAGGGAACTTCTCTGAGTGTTTAGTCTCTTTGTTAGATTATTGGTTGCTATAGTTTATTTCTGATAAGCTGTCGTTTTTACAATCAACCCCTCTGACAATATTTAATAGACTGGTACTGATACAATATAATATTAGTACAAATTATACAGAACTACCATCTTTGATTTGCTTTGAAATACACATCAAGAACTAAAATCATTGAAAGAAAGAAAGGTCTACCTCATGTGTGCTGGTAAAATATAGTTCAGTTGATATTTAGGTTTATTTGTCAAAGATTCAGTTGTTTTAAAGTTTACAACTTTTTAACTACCAGTAATTTCTCTGTTATATGGAGAGGCTTAGCCACCAGGGTTTTTTCTTGCAGTGATTTTCTTTGTTTCACAGCTCATGATATATCTGCTTTGCTTTACTGCCAAATTTTCTTGTCTTTCCCATTAAGAAGAGTAATTAAGAGAAACTGGGCTCATTTAAACATACTCATATGCCTTAGCAAAAATGAAGCTTTGGATAACTAGTTATATGGTGTTAAAATCAAAGATTTTCCATATCTAAAAGTTTGTTTGTTTTTTTTAACTTCTAATGGGACATTCTGAAAAACATAAACGACTTAATCTCAATTCCTTTTCCTCACCTTGTCTAGGATTCTAATATTAATAAGCAATAATTAAAATTGCGTATTAACTTTACAAGTGCAGAGGTTGGGAGGTGTTTAGAAATGATATACATTTAGTTTAATCAACATGTAGACCCACAAATGTTGACATGCTCCAAGACTGATACAATAAGGACAAAGTTGGCATCAAGAGGATGAGTAGAAAATGAGAACAGTCCTCAAACACATTTATAAATTCCTATTGTAGCACTAATATGATCAGCCTTTTGGTAGCCTATAGAAAAGTTGCCTCGAGTCATAATTCTTTACCAAAACCGATTTATCCAAAGGGAAATTGCTTTTACAGACACAGGCAGCCGATCTGTCATTTCCATTAATATGAGTAAGACATTTAACCCACAATAGTTTGCATGCCAGTATTCCCAAATGATGGTATGTTAGCTTTGGCACTGCATCTAATTGACATTTTTTTCCTAAATACCACTGTCTGACATCATTTCACAACCAATAACTTTTCACAGAAGCAAATTATTGGGACTGGCAGCATTGTGATAGTCTCCCATTGCAGCACAGAAACTTTTTTATTGGCAGGGTGGATAAACTGCAGACATCACTACTCCATCTGTCCATATATTGCTCCCAGTCCTCCCTTTTTCTTTGCCCTTCTGGAGTTTTCATCAGCTTCCCTTCCTCTTTCCTAATGGAGCTGTAAACTCCCTGAAGCTCATAAATCACTCCTTTTAATCAGTCTTTCATTTCACTGAGCTGATATACTGTTAGCCTCTTTGACATGAGCCTCTCCGCTTCCCGTGGTTTCAGGGCCTCGTGTCACCACATTTGCACATACAATCGCAGGCACCAGCGCCCTGTGGCTAGAGGCATCGACTCCGGGTATGTGTTTACACGACTCGGAGTGAAGAAATAAGTCTGAGCTAAAATTCTGTTTACCATCTTGTGGTTTAATCTCTTAACCATGTTCATTCAGCGTAAAAAAAAAAGACAGAAAAATGACAAATCTGCCAGGTATGCCAAGTTAAACAACCTGAAAGAAATCAAGTAGGTTTGAAGAATAGAGCTAAGAGAAAGAGGAAGGAACATAATTTTGAGCCAGAAAACCTAAAATATTTAAAAAGAATCTTAGATTCCTAAATTCCTTCCTACTTAAAAACCAATTTAGTTTGAAGTGAACTTGCATTTACAGACACAAGCAGCAGATCTGTTAGTTCCATCAATATAAGTCAGATATGTGCAGAGTTAAACAAACTGAAAGAATCCAAGTATAACTGAAGCAAACAGCTATAAAAAACAGTTAAAGAAAATAGTATTAGTAGCCAGAAAACCTGAAAAGATTGAAAATATATAATTTTAATAACTCATAGCTGTCAAAGACACAAGAAACTTCCATATTTAATGTGGTAGCGTCACCTTGAGGTTTTTCTCTCTACAGCTGATATTTTAACGTGGGATCCCACACAAGAGATGATATTCATGCTAAACCTGCTTCTCTCGCTTGCATTTTTTTGGGAAGAAATTAGCTATTCCTGCTTTTCGTAGATGTAGAGGGTACAGAGTGATGGTTCACATCCTTTAACTGGGACATGAAGGTTTGACATTTTCCTTTTTTTAAGGCTCCCTACACTGGCTGCCAATTAAGTTTAGGTTTTCGTTTTAAAATAGTTATATTTGCTTTTAAAGGTCTTGTTGGCGGTGCCTAAACCTACCTGCCCAAACTGCTGCATCTCAAACACTCTACCACTTAATCAGGTCAGCTGATCAACTGCTCCTAAATGTTACAAAGATAAACATAAACTCTGAGCGGTTCTTGGATTTGATTTTGCAGCCCCACAATTATCTATTTGATATCATACAGGACTATTTTCTTTCTTTTGATTTACCTTAAGACCCCTTTCAAGCCCATCTCTTCCTAACAGTCTGATCTTTAAGACTTTTGTGCTTTTAAATAAGGTATGTACATACGTTGAATGAAAATGTGGCCAGTTACTGGTAAAACAGAGAAAGGATGTACTAAGCACTTTTAAACAAATATCTACTCTGCTCTGTGGAAAAAAAAAACAAGGGCTGTGCCATGTTACATTTCTGAACTCTGACTAAAGACAGTCTGTCCATTGGAAACAGGTTTTGCCCCAGGATTATTTAACAATTGAATTCTTGGCTGGGGCATAAGCACAGAGCTTAGTTTACGCCATAGTTAAAACCAATCGCTTAATCAAGGAGTGATCAGACAGAACAATGAGACGACCAAAGGAGTTGTTTTTGGAGCATAGAGTTTATCAGGTTTTTGGTTTTTTTTACCATGGTTTTGACAGGATCCTTTGCCAAACTAATTTGTTTTTTCAGAAATATTTTCATCCTTTTATTTAGCTAAATGATAAAGGGAACGTTTCCCCTCAGCTGAAAACTTCCTTTCCATTTGCCACATGTGTGTAGCATTACTTTGAAGTGATTTTTTTGGGGTCAAACAACATGTTATTATGGAAAACGTGACTGCAGATGGATTGATAGAGTTTGAGTGGTGCAACACATGGTTTCCTTGATGTAACGGTTTGGCAGCTACGTTAACATAACGCAGTTTTATCTTCACAACTTAAACACAAACTAATAATGAGACTTGATTTGCACAACTGCTGCAAAACCCTCTGAGATAAAGTATTTTCATGACTCAGTTTTTTCAGTCACTGATGGTGACTTACTTGCAGACTGAGATTGGGACAGAATGCTTAAAATCCCCACCAAAGTTCAGTCCTTAAGCTGTACAGTATTTAATGGTTGAGGTACCATGCCTACCTACTCCCCATCACAAACCATGAAACCTTGATCTGTGAACTGAAATATGAGCTTTAGACTTTACCATTACTGCTTCTGTCTTAGATGGAGACTGTGTTACACATTAAAGCCTGAAATTAGCATTAGAAAACATGAACGTCAACACTCTTCATGTACGTTCCTGACTACTTTGTGTTCACATTTTTTCTTTCACACTTCAGGTTAAAAAATGTTTAACTACTTTGATCGAGAAGCGCAAACACAATCCAAATGGTACTGATTTAAAAATCATGATGTATGATCTACAGTGTGTGATTTACAGAGACATCTAATGGTCAGACTGCATACTGCAGCGGCATGAACTGCACCCCCCACAGCTTCTCCCCCCTTTAGCTGGTAAAAAGCATTATTTAAATGTGTAAAGTGAGTTTCTGTTTAAAATGAACGCCTCATTTAAGTGTATTCAGCTACGCATTAGGAGTTTGAAGGCCTATAGAAATCAGAAGGAGAAAGAGGGAAAAAAGAGGGGGGGCCTACAGTTTTATATTGCAACTTGCCAAAGAGTAGCATCGAGGCAAGTACCAACAAGCTAATCATCCGTCTTCCTCCTAACCATCCAATTTTAATTAGCACACAAGCAATACTAGGTAGAGCCAGGGTAATTTACAGATTACATGGCAAGTGTCAGCCTGCCATCACCCAAAGAAAATAAAACTCAGATCTCGTACAATTCTGTATTCTTTTTTTTAGGGGAACTGACTTTGACTTTCCTGTCAACAGGATTTCAGTTGGGAAGAAAACAGTTTTTTCTTAATAGTCTTAAATTCAACAAGAAACAGTTATGACCTCACTTATATTGTTTAATGAAATGCACAACTGTGTAACTCTGTTTCATTTGCCCCATAAATTTGACACGCAGCTGGTGTGTGATTAAAATATTATTTATTTGTGCCACAGCTCTGCTGCTGCTGCTCTAAATCCTCCTTCTCTGCAGCTTCAGACCGCTTTTTGGGGTTTACATCTTTCAAAACATGCTAATTAAATATGACACAATAACAACAAAGTTAATTTCCGGATTCTTAATTGTGCTTCGGGGGGGTTTTGAGCAATTACAGGTCCATAAATATCGCTGCCAAAACAATCTGGAGCGTCAAATAATTTCATGCTCATACATATACTCAGTTTGGCTTTTGCATACATGTAAAATCAGGATAACAAACAGGGAGAACAGAAAAATGCAACTACAAAGCTCTGTCTCTCACCGGAAACAATCTTACTCGGCAGACAGAGGTCTTGAATTGTTCAACCATTTTACAACAAAAAACCTGTGTATTATTTTTTGACTTTCCTTAAAAAATACTCAAAGTAAAAAGGAAATGAAATGTGCTTTTAAGATTTGATCATTTTTCAAAACCTCTTTAGTCAAAAAAACACTAATTTAATCCATTGATTCTATATGTCCTCAGAATTAACCTAATTAAGAAACTATGGTCAATTCAATTCAGTTCAATTAATTTCTATTTATATAGTGCAAATTCACAACACATGTCATCTCAAGGCAGTTTACAGAGACAATTCAATCAAAATCATACAGTGACATTGGTTCAGTTTTCTATCTAAGGAAACCCAGCTGATTGCATCAAGTCATTGACTCGACAGCAATCCCTCACACCAACCATGCATGTAGCGACAGTGGAGAGGAAAAACTCCCTTTTAACAGGAAGAAACCTCCAACTCTGTACAATTTTATCTTATCATAAAATCAGTTAAGAGGCCAGTTGTTTCTACAGGAAAGCTGGTAAGAGCTGTTAATTGTGCACTCTTTAAGTTTTTAGATAAAAAAAAAACTATAGTATTAAAAATGCAACATTAATTAATGTCTAAAAGTTTACAACAAGCAGTGCAGGCAGCATAGAAACAATGTAGACATGGGATGTAGTTGTTTGTTTGAGATAGTTGTTTTGTTCTACATGCAAAAGTCTTGACTGGATTACTTACAGTGCACATACATGTAAAAGTACCAGCCTCAAAGCTAAATACAGTGATGGCAGTATAATGCTGTGGGGGAAGCTTTTCTGTGGGAAGCTAGTAAAAGATTTTTGGAAGATTGATGGAGTTCAGTAAAGTACAGTCCTAAAAGAAATACCTTTAGAGCCACCAACAAAGCTCTTCATCTGATTGATTAAACTAGTTATTGCAGGGAATTTCAGTCTATATATGTGCTAAATATCCACCGTTGTAAATGCCAAAAAGCTTAGTGTACATGAATGGCACTAATTAGAATTTATTTTTTATAAAGTTGAATTTTCTTCCATGATGTAACTTTGCACAAATTATTCATTTATGATATAGAACCCCAATTATTTAAACATCACATTTTTTTTAAATGGTTCAAAAAGTAAAATATTAAATGTAAAAATGTGAAGGTTTTACCAAACATTAGAATAAAATGTAGTAGAAAAAGTTTACACACACAATCTAAACTACAAGGGACAGTGTAATTAATCGGTATACATTTCTGTACATGGAAAATGGTCATAACGTACCACTGGAAATGAAAATGTGTTGAGAAGCCCAAGAAAAATAATCCCATCTTGGAAGCTAGAAGCTTAGAAGTTAAAAACCTGCAACAATATTTGAGCTGGATTTGCAGTCATGCAGATATGCATAGATCCATGTGCTCAGAGTGCAGAGGAATGTCTTCACCTAAAAAGTAGAGTTGTGCCTCAAGGGTCTAGGAAGCTCAGCAAAATGTGCAACCTCCTATTATTTCCGTTTCTCCAAACTTGCAGGATTTGAACACCTGCCTTTTATATAAACTGTCCAGTTTATTTTCTTTCCAAGAGGGAACAGAGTGTCACACTCAGTGGATTTTGATGTAGATCAAGACTTTGTTGTTGTATTTATTGTGTAAAAACAAACAAAAAAACATGCCTAACAGATTATGGTGGCAAAATTTGTTTTTAAAACACAAAAGAAATGGAAAGGAAATAAAAGTAGATCTTACATTCTTTTGTGTTACTCGGTGCATTCTGGCAGGAGTGGCAAACCATCCCATAAGCGTTCCTGGGTTTGTTGTCCAACATATAATACCTGTAAAAGATAAGAATGTTTCCACATCAACTGATAAAATCTGACTGATTCTTTGTTTTTCTAGAAACAATGTTTATTTTTAAAGAAAAAGACAGAATTAATAGGAATTTTAGAACTGTAACTAGGAAAAGCCATCTGACATATACTCCCAACATTATGAGCTAACTCATTGCAAAGGCATGGAAAATCAGCTCAGGTGGAAAATTTTGATTTTGTGAAGAATGATCCTTAATTGATGCCCTGCAGGCACCAAACAGTAGTTTGGTACAGATATGCCATCAGTCATATAAAGGCCATGCTGTACAGGAGGAAAAAGGTGAGACAGAGGCTGATGCACTGAACAGATGGACTTTATTAGAGCTTTAACACTCTAAGGCACGAGGACGCCTCAGTTCCTATACAGCAGGCACGCAGCCTGCAGGTAATCTGGAGTTAGCTGCAGATGCACCATATATCAAATCAAGAGTCATCACCCAGCTTTAAACAGGATATGAACCCACAGAGAGAACCTTTTGCAGCTACCAGTCAGCATACAGTCCTTTGCAAAAGTATTCATACATCACATCTTTGTACGGTTCTGTTTTTACGCCTAATCCAATAAACAGAAAAAGAGCACACTGAATATACATTGATACTCCATGAATGACATACAGTCTTGCTATCCTGTGAACATGATCCGTTTGAACATAGGCAGCGCAAAAATGTACTTCCTTACATTTTATCACATTGGTTTATTACATAAATCTCAATAAAACAGAAATATTTTAGGTTTAAACAGCTTTATTACTTTTTTCTATGTTCAGCATGTTTTCTTTATTTTTTGACCTTTGCAGTCAGAATTTAGTTGCATTTGTTTCATTGTCCCCCCCCAAAAAAATATTCTGTTATAATCCTGAAGCTATATAGCTGGCAAGTAAAACAAACAAAACAAAAAAAAGACTTTTTATTAATCAGGACCTTTTAATAAATTTGAGCTGTTATTCTAAAGTTATTATGATCCTGAAGTATATTTTCCTCTGTCAAACCAGTTAGTGCTTCAATAAAGCATTATTGGCAAATTTCAGAACAAACATGATCTGAACCCTTTGTAATCAGAATAGATGGATGTTAAAGAAATGTTTTTATCAACCATCCATTCATCCTGCATCTAATAATCTCACATTTTGCGTTCATTAAATTTTTTTGTCCATCATCCAAAACGCTCAAATTCTCCATAAAGAATATTTGACTAAATGTAACAATACTGATTCACAATCCAAGCCGTTTATCAGCCAAACACCGAGGTCCAGAAAATGTAAACAGTTAACAGACCACCATATCATTTTAGAGGGTGGGCCCCTGCCACTTGTATTTGTGTTACTGGGGCCCTTTAACTGGAGTTGCAAGCTTCTTTCATGAAGCCACTTTGAAGTCCAATAATCAAATTTTTATGTTCTCCTGGGAATCATTTTCAGCATAAGAAAAGGATGAAGCCATGTGGATGGACATCATCCAAGCAAGTCATCCAGAAACTTTTGGCACATAATGAAAAATATCTGATTATTTTCAACTAAAACTAAAGAAAAAAAATCCATATGGCTTCAGTCTGTCAGATTTACCAAGTCATGTTTATGCATGACCCTCTTTTTAAATCTTCCTTGCTTGCTTCGCAATGACAGTTAACCTCATTCCAAGCAGTGGATTCTGGGCAAAGGTAAAGACTGCAAATAAAACAAAAACAGAGTTATTAGATAAAACCAGCTCACCATCGTGGGATCCTGGTTATATTCTTGGCTTTTTACAGCACCATATTTAATAAAGGCCTCGTGGCATCTGTGATTAATGTTATCCCTGTCCAAAGTGCCATCTTGGACAATCATCTTGATATTTATGCCGTTTTGACAAACTCTTTCCCTTTTTGGTGGATAATGGATTGAGCAGTGTTCTGTAGGACGTCTGAAGCTCTAACGTTAAACTTCTCCACAACTCTGTTCTCGCTTGTTGTAAATACATTTTCTCTAATAACTGATACCCTCAATGGTCTTCCAACAACAGCTGTGTTTATGTTGAGTTATTATCACACATGGTTCTTTACAAATAAAATGACCTCTAAGGGAATTTGATTGCACTGATTTTATGTCGGATATATCAGCATAAAAGGAGCCAAAAACATATGAATACACGCCACACTGTTCAGACTTGTGTTCTTTTAAGTTTTAAAAACTCTTTATACTTTACAATAATAGACTATTTTGGTTTATAATAAAAAAAATTCACACCAACTGTTTAGTTTACTGTTTGACCTGACGTCAAAAAGTTATGCCTCAGGAATCATACAGAATCTTTGTTGGCCTTCTTTTCTAATCTGCAATTCATTTCTAAGGTGTCATCTAAGATTGTAAAGAAAATCCTGAAAGGAGACTTCATAAGGATTCTGCATCAGTGCCTTAACTCCTTGGTTGAGGTGGGCAGGTCAGAACATATTTTGTTAATAACTTCTTTAAAGGGAAAATTAAAGTTAAAAAGAAAAAAGTAATATCAGGCTGTTTACAAAACTAAAAAAAATTAAAACTCTTTGATGAGCTTTCAGATAAAGGATTCATTTTACCCATTAGTAGGTCATTAAATCACAATGAATCTGAGGATCTGAAGATGGAACAAGTGTTACATGAACTGATGGAGGAAAAAAAAGAAAGAAAGCAGCTTAATATTATAAAAAAGATAATAACAGTATCTAAACAAAAAAATTACAAAATGTCTGCGATCAAACAAGATAAAACAAAAGCATGGAAGAGTCGATCCAAACATTATCTATCACATAAAAGATTTACATTATAAATGAGGTGCTATCTACACAGCTCAGAAATTCTAAACTCTGAGAGAAAGTGTGAATAAAAAACAAAAACACAAAAAAAATGCATAATCAGACTTTTGACTTTTTTATTGTGGCTCAATTTGGTTGCGTACAACATTTTTCTGAAAGATACAATGTCCTGCTGGTGTATAAGTTATCTGTCTTTGTGTTTCACACTTTCTTTTGCTCAGTTTGTAATTATATAAACCTTTTAGGATACTGGATACTGCAGATGTGTGCAGGGGGAAAACAAGGAAATAAAAGGCTAAGCCACTTAGCATCTCACAGCAGTGTTAAATAATAAAAATAATGAAAAAAAGTCCAAGATCCAGAGTGAAATATTTCATTCCAATGAATGAAAAAATGAAATAGTGCAATTATTGGAACATTAATGTCAAATTTCACTGTAGCAGAAGTTAAAACTGCAGTTAGATGTCCATGCAGAGTTGATAGATGCATTATTAAATGTCCTTATTAACACTGATACTAATAACAGCAATGCTATTCTTAGTCTTTACATTCTAAGTATAAACAGTATTGTACATGGATAGATAAACTAAAATAAATAGAGCTAGTAGGACAATTCAATGCTTTTCTGTAAGACATTGCAGGATTATCAGAGTTGACCAGGCTCTATTAAGTAGCTGCCTTCATTGTTGCCTTTTCTGGTGGTTCCATGGTACTGCCAGCAGATGGCACACATGTTTGTTTACACCTGATCATCACGCCCGGTGCTAAAACTCTATTAAGGCTCAAAAAAACAATATCAAGATGGACGCTTGGGGTGTATAGCCTTATTCTATCATGATCAAATCATTTTTAATCATTATTGCATATTATGTGACAAGACTCTTTACCTAAAACAAACAAAAAAAACAAAACAAACAAGTAACATGGATAATGAAATCATTAACAATGTTTTAGTTATCAGTAAGCCTTACCCTGGTAAACACGGTCCGCACTCAGCGTCACTTTCAGCAGTTCCTGCTACACGGACAGTGGCTTTGTAAAGAGCATCACAGTCCTTGTGGCGCCTGCAGATCTCGTACTTTCCTTTGGAGTATTTTCCCTGTGGGCACGGCATGCAGGCAAAGTCTTCATCCTTTACGCCATAACCACACGTCTGCAAAACACATATGCATTTTAAATACACATAGACATTCGAAATGATTTAATAATAAAACAATTAGCTCTAACATCATTCTAAATCTACCTTTCTCATCGGAGATATCAGTTGCTACTATTATTTGGACGCAAAGTCAAATGTACACTGTAAACACTTAAAGACACCCATCTGTTTCCAGAACTTTTAGCCCAAATCTGGCTTTGCTCTTCTAAGATGACAGGAGAGAAATCCGATTGGTCACAGAGGTCTTCTGTATGTGTTCAGGCTGTGTGTGTGCGTGTGTGTGTGTGTGTGTGCACAGTTTTCCATGTATGGTAGTGTTTAAGATGACCCACTCATCGTACTGTTTTCTTGCATCCATCTTCTTCAAATGGTGTTTCCTGTCAGCGGGGAGGCCGGATGGGCCACACACAAAATCACACATGCTTGCATTTACAAAAACATACTCTTTCTCTCTTCTTTGCCCCCTCTTTCATCTTTAATTTCCCTCTTACTTTCATCTGTCTATTAAACAGGCCTGTGCCTCCTAGCCGTTGGCTACAGTAGGGTGACTGTAAACGAAATTTAATATTCTCGCCCTTTCTGTTTGACATCCACTACTTTTAGTCTGATTGTTTGATGGAAAAGCGCGCAGAGGTATCAGCAGGATTGTGTCAGTTTGGGTTAAAGCTAAACTTGGATCTTTTGTCTGCAGGCTTACTGTGACTCTGCTTCTGTTTGTTGCCTTAAAGCATTTCCACAGTGATTGAAAGACTCCATCTTTTCAAAGCAAATCTGTGGGCATGCTGAATGTTCCTTTGAGCTTCAGAGAGGAACAAAATCTAACAAGCAGATCCCTTTGTGAAATTCTCCCATATGTTTTCAAAGCTGGCAGTAAAAGGGATATATAACCTAAAATCACCACGAGGGAAACAGCTGATAACTTTTAAGAAAGGTCACAGGTGTCACCAACCAAAAGCAGCTCAAGGTGTCGAATAAAACGAGAAGAAACAAAACCTTATGAAAGTATGATCCACCTTTGCCTTTAAAAGGTTTCCATGTTACAATCATAAACTTTTATGTATTTATTGAGATTTTATCTAAAAGATCATAAAAAAGTGTGATACCCCTAAATAAAACAGGCTACAGAGAGTGTGGTGTAAATCTAAAACTGAAAAATCAGGCCATCTAAATAGTAAAACACAGTAGAAGAATTATAATAGTGCAGGTAAACATTTTTCACTAGAAATACTTTAGAAGCTGAGAAAAGACTCGAGAATGCGATGAAGGTTCATTTTCTTGCAAATTTTTACAACAACAGATGTTTTTTCTACCAGCATTTTTGGATGTGCATTTTGAAGAGACGCATTAGAAGAGCTTGAGTGAAAAAGCTAAATTAAAGAAATAGTTTCAACGCTTGCTTGAGGTGGTCTTTATTTTTGTTTTGTTTTTTTGTTTTTTAAGTAAATGTGCATTACAAGAGATGGAAAGATATTTGTAGAATAATTTCTGATGTAGATAAAATTTATCTCACATCAGCTGTTTTCACTGCTGATTTCACATCAAAATTTTTAGAATAAAGCTTAATCCAAGTTTTTGTTTTTTGAAAGTTTGATAATTATACATCTTGTGCTCCATATTTAAGTATTAATGAATAAAAACATAAAACTGCATTCAAAATACACCAAAAAGAGGATGTGTAATTCTGCTGCCAAATAGGTTTAACACTCGTAAGCTGACTTGTTTCACTCACTAAACTAGAAAACGAAGACATGTTGGTTTGACTTTAATGTGTTTAAGTTCATCAAAAAAAACCCATCAAAATGTGATACAGTCAAGCCTTTGCAAGGGGGGCTTCAATAGCCTTGTCACTGATGTATCTAAGTGTGTGGGAACATGTTCTCTGTGGGGTTTCTGCTGTGAGGATGGTTGTCCCTTGATTAAAAGCATGTCAAAACACACTCTTACCCACATGCAGGGAAACTTCAGGGAAATGAAAGAACATGTGAATTACAGACTGTGGCAAAAAGGGGATCAGAGCAGCTGGATAAAGTGCAATGAAGGAAGGAGGGGTGCTCATAATGCGGCTGTTTTAAAAGAAAAAGATGACTACAAATGGCTACATTAATCTTTATCAAAGGCTTCTCAGCTTAACAAACGTCTTTCACTAATCTCTATGAAAAAAACAAGTGGATTGTTTTCTTGGAACTCGACACATTGTCGAGGGCAGCCAACTTTAAGTACATGAGCAGAGATAAGCACCAGAGAAAGTAAAAAACATTTTAAGGTTTGATTGACGTCTGATTGTATGATTAAAGACAAGGAGAAGTTCAAGTTCAAAGGGAAACGATTTTCTATGTCATTCTAAAGCACACAGCAGGTATATAAAAAAATGGTGTCTCCAAATCCAAGAAACAGTCATTGAGTGTGGTTAGAGAACACTCTATAGTCATAAAAATGGATGGCATTTATATCTGTGCCAACACTTGATTATTCAGTAAGAATCAAAAGAGACATGAGCATAAAAAAACCTAAAAGACTTAGAGCGGACAATAAACATAACTACGTATGTCAAGTTAAGGTTTATTTACAGGATCCTTGCTCAATAACTCATTTTACATTTATGCTTTCAATTTAAATTCTTTGGAGGGTAAAAACTTGTCGAACACTATTAGGAATATTTAGACATCCATTTTTTATTTAAGGCCAAACATGTCTTTCTGTTTGGTTTTGGATGTCTTTTATAAGATATATTAATTCTTTAATGTTGAGGGGAAAAAAAGCCATTTCAGTAAAGACATCTAGCAGGAGCTAGAGAGAATTTCAACTGAGAAGAGAGCAATGGAGTAACTAGAGTTTTATTCTGCAGTTTGGACAACTGGAGATATTTGATACAGCTTATTTTGGTATTGGTCTCATACCAGATAAATACAGGGAAGGTATCGGTTTTTGTGTGATTTTTTTTTTTTGTTATGAATTTCAACAAAGTATACAAGTGACTATTTCAATAAAATAAAATTAATATAATATAAAGAAAGTATAGAAAAACACTCTGATTGTTTGCTAGATTGGACCTATTTAATATCGGCGTGCTTTATGTCCCATCCATAGAAACACAGTGAAACTAGGCTACAGGCTAAAAGATGCATTGGTGCACTATTGAGATGTCAGTGTGCTCAAAAAACAATATTTTAGCCATAAAGGGTCAAGTAAAAAGGTTATTGTAAAGATATTTTTCAGTAACAAAACAAATAAACTGCAAAATGTCTTTTTTTAAATAATAAAATGAAAAAAAAATTGGTTTGAAATAAAATGATAAACTGCAATGCAAAGAAAAAAAGCATATCACCCCACAGGTTCAGGTATGTTCCTCTTAAGTAAAAAGGTGACAATCAAACCTCTTTAAAAATTATAATATTTAAAGAATAGTTCTGAGAGGACTCACTGTGGACCTGCACCTCTATGCAGAACAAAAGAAAACACAACAATGGCGGACTGGGCCTCTTTTCCCTTCAAGCTGAAATAAGAGCAACATCCTGGCTGTAATCATTTAGGCTAAACAGGAACAGTTCATAAAAGTATAAATCTGACAATAATAGTATTGACCAACAGCAATAATAATTGGATATGAATGTTAATATTTTGGACTGCATACTGTTGCTCTTGCTGCTTCCTGCTGTTCAGAAGGCTCTTTATCACTGCCAGAGTTTCTGAGTTCTGAAAACAAAATCCACTGGGAAGGCCAGAGCGCTTCAGCCAGAGTTCAGATTCAATATCAAGGCATTGTTTATAACATTAATGATAAAATGAAAAATAATTTTCTATTTATTCTTACAGATTAGTTCAACCCATATCTATCAATTATTTTTGCATTTAGTTTGAGGTTCTTTAAAATTGTACACATTTATTCAATTAAAAAGAAATGTAAGTACATTTAAAAACTGAAATAAATGAAATAAAAAAATATGAACAATGTGTAGTCCCTAAATAGTTATACTTCTCTTTAGTGCCTGATTGAGGAGGGTGTGGCAGCCTGGGGTGCCCAATGAAGCATTTACCTGCTCTGTGTTTATTTTGGCTGTCTGCAGACTGACTGACGAGCCCTAAATCACTGTGTGACTACTGCAAATCATTCCGCGTAATGCATGCCTTCACATCGGAGTAAATGAAAGCAATAAACCATAAAGAAATTGTGCATTTGAATTAATGCACCCTTCACTGTACAGCTCAGAGGGAACATGCTTGTCTGTATGTGTATTGTGGGTGGTCTGAGTGAAACGGACTCATTCAAGGATCATAATTTCCATTTTTTCTGGTATTTATGAGTCTAAATCTGCTCATTTTCCCCACTTCCTGCCCCGAGCTTACAGAAATACTTTAGGTTTCTACAACACATAGTAAAAGCAGTGCAGAGGATGATTCCCTAAATCATATTTGGCTGCTTTTGAATGCCCTCACCATATGCGGTTCTTGCCCTGGCTGGCACTGAGGACAGGCCTGGCAGCTGTTACTGGTCTGGTTGAAAAACTCGTACTCTCCGCAGCTGGAGTACTCGGCACTAACAAACAGATGAGACACCTGAGGGGACACAGAGACAGACAGGTGGAGAACATGGTAAGCTGAGACAAATGTAAAAACTGAAAAGCAGAACTTGTGCAAACACAAATAGGACATTCCTATTAATGCAATCATACTAGAACAAAATCAAAGACCGACAACCAACACCTTAGGGTGAATGTGGAGGAAAACTGGTAAGAGTAGCACCAGTTTAACATTACTTTCTACTTAAAAGTAGAAAGTAGTCATCCAAGAAAATACTTAAGAAAGAGTAAAAAAGTATTTAGGAATATATTTATACATACACATACACCACCCCAGAAAAAGATCTCTTTAAAAACCTTAAAAATAATCGCATATTTTTTTTCGTCAAATATTTAAAATCCCAAACAACTAAGAAACCCACCCTTTGTTTTTAAATTCTTCCTCTATTTAAAATGAAAAAAATAAAGCGCATCTTTTCACCAGTATGATTTTCCCAGTGGGCTCAAATAATACTGGAGGCATTAGGAGATTAATCAACTCCTGTTTTTTGTTTGTTTGTTTGTTTTCTTTATCTCAAATTGCATTTCTTTCTAATAATAGTTATAGAAAAACTTATTTCAATATATTGAGTTTTTTTTTTATTCAGTTGACTTAAAATCACACAACATGACTTGTGAAATCTATAAACAGGAGCAGAGTATTCAGCAGAACTAAAACCCAGAGGATTACAGTAACAAACTAAATTTTAAATGGCCTATTAATTATCGAAGAAAATAAACCATATAACAATGTCGTATTTAGTTGCTTTCTTTAAGATCACATCTGCTTTGAGACTTTTATACAAGAAAAATACACAATAAAAGCGTTAAGTTATGTGAACAGAGTCTGCTGGGTTATTTTACTCCCGTTGTGGGGAAATTGATGTATCCATGCTGTTTTATGGTGGGAATGTACCTCACGTTTGGAGGCCAAAAGTCCCTATAAACAATAATCTTTAACTTTCTTGTAAAGATTGGATAAAAAAAAAGGTTGGGTTTGGGGTTAAGGTTGCGGTAACAATAGGTTTCTGCAAGCTGTGGTTTTGGTTAGAGTCGGGATACATTTTCAGAAAATTTAAGTTAATGAAATGTCCCCTGCAGTAATGGAAACGTGACTGAGTGTGTATATGTGTGCTATGCGTGGGATTGTGTCATTGTGGCTCAATGTAATAAGTAGCAGCTGGTATTTATAGCTTTTCCAGAATACTTTGTCCATTTCCAAACAAACTAACTGACTTTTAACAATCATCTGCAGTCCAGAAAATGATAGAGAGAAAATAAATGAGTGTATGACTAACCCTCTCCTTTTCTTCTGTGTTGTTTTAATAACATCCTCCTGTTTTTTTCTGCTGTTCCTTACAACCATATCCTGTTAGTGAGCGGAGGACCTGTTTGAACAAGTACTGATTTATGCATAAGAACCCGTTCTTCTCTGGCTAGATAACCTGATATAATATAAACCAAATCCAAAGCAGACTGACCCCTGCTTTACATGCCGGGAATGAAGTTGGTGTGATACAGCTTCATGAGGAATAAAAACAGAGTTAGAGTGAGATTTGGTGGCATCTAGTGGTGAAGCAGTAGATTTCTACTGAATGATCGACCCTCAGGAGAATTTCCCTAAACTAAAACTGCAATAATTACAACATGTAAAACATATTCTATTAGAAAAATAGAAATTTTGTAAAAAAAAAAATGTTTGTTTTGAGCAACTAACTATCTATTTTGTAATAATGAACTGAAGTGATTCATTTTTTTTTAAATGAAAATGGCTTTCATTATTTAAGTCCCAGTCATAGTTAGAAAACCCCATGTTAATATTTGTTAGCATAAGAAATTTTTATTTTTTACTCTTGTTTCGACGCTGATTTGGTGACAAAATTGAACATGCGACCTTTTCAAGCCTTTACTGTCAGGTTTAAATGTTTTATTGTTACAAAAGTTTGGGCAAGTTGAGGTGAGTAACTATATTCTAGTAGCCATAATCTGACATAAAGAGGAACATAAAAATTCCTTACCTGAATGGCATCTTCACTGAGAGAAACTGCCCTTTGCATCATGTCATATTTTTACTTGAAGTCATTGAAAACTCATTATAAGGTTATATACACCCTGGCAGCTCAACAAATCAAATGTATTTTTTGTTTTTCAATACATTTTTGGTATTAGTTATTGTGCAGCAATACTGACACGGATAAGTGATGAGATGTGATTTTTTTAAAAATACATTTCCTCTAATTCTGGGTTTTATTCTAAGGAAAAAAGAAATTAAAAGCTGTTTTTGTCCAAAATCTTTCAATGTTGCAACAAGCATTTAAATAAAAGATCGATTTATTTCAAATGTGTAGCATTTTTTGTTTTGCTTTACATATTTCTGGAGACAGTGAAGACTTAACAAAAGCATTTGAAAACTATGATGTCTTTTTTTAATTTTAATAATTAGGAATTTAACAGATTAGAAACAGTGACTACAGTGCTGTATGTAAGAAACTCATTTTGTGGCAAAAGAGAAACTCATATGGAGTTGGTTCTGTCTACGAAATAAAAGAGAGGATCAAAGAAGAGCGCATGAATGGAAGGGGCGTGGCAGGAGCTCTGCCAGTAGGTTTCAACATCTAAACAAACCGAGCATCACAGATTTCAGAGATAGAAGCTTTGAAAAAAACTCTTAAGATTTAGTTAAAAATACAACTTATTATGCCTGCTGTTGGGACATAAACCCACAAAGTCTGGATGATGCAGCGCCAATTGTGGCAAAACTGTGGGTATGATGACACATGATGTTTCTGAGGAACAAAGTAAAAAATGTAAGATAAGGATGCACAGGATATAAGGATCAGAGTTGGCTGAGCAGGAGAAATTGTTATTTCCAAGGTAATAGCATCAAAGTTCAAACACCCCAAAGCTCTTCATGCTACATTCAGTCATTCAACCGTACATTCACATGCAGATGGTGGCAAACTGCTGTATAGGCTTGGACGTGGCTGACAGAAGCATAGATGTAATACAGTTGACACCACCTGTTCACCTGACCACCAACACCAGGAAGAGACGGATAGAGTGGAGGCTCGACCTGGCAACCCACTAGTGACAGGAGAACTGTACCTCCTGAGCCACTGTCAGCCTGGAGAAAGATGTTGAAATGAAAGGGCAAAAGGTGGAGGAAGAACCTACCAATATCAAAGACAGGAGGATGAACTTCTTCTGACCTCTGCTTCGTGACATTTTGGGGTTTGTGTTTTCTCCCTGAAAGACAAGAGTAATGCTTGAAATGACAGCAAATGCTCATTCTTTTCACTCACTTCTAATGAACTTTTCACGCCTGCAGCCTCCTGAGCTTTAACTACTATTATCAATCAGTGAAGTCATGAATTGAAACATTCCAGCCAACAGTAATGCTGTCAGTGGGAGTGTTGTGCATGTGTGTGGCCAAATGCACTGAGCAGCCTACTAGCACCACGTCACTGCCAATAAACAAGTAATAGCAGTAGAGCCGCCCGTGGCATTTTCCTGAGTCATAACTATGAATATCACCAATGTTCAAAAACTCCTAACAAGTCACCATTATGTTATCTGGCTGATCTTGGTTTTAAATTGTTTTTTCTTTTTTTTTTGACATTGTCATCTAAGGTTTCTTCAGCAAAAAAAAAAAAAAATAAGATGAAAGAAGATGCTCAGCCATGCATGTACATGTTGTGACACCTAATTCTGTTTCTTATAAATTAAGAGGGAAAACGAGAAGAATTTCTCTTAAAAAATGTTTAGAGCAAAAAAGGTGAAAATGCATCCCTCATTGGTTTAAAACCACCAATTTACCCCAGTATATACATTACAGTTTTCTGCAGCTCTTACAACAGCAGTCAAAAAGGTTAAAATGAGAATATTGCTTAATATCAGACAGTTTGATAGAGAGAGCATCCCCTTCTGAATAATAATCCACTTTACATTTGACATCTGTTAATATGTAAATACCTACATTTTAGGATATTTGATTGCACCCCCTTAAAACATTTCTGGGCCCTTTTGCCTCAGGATCAGGAGAAAGTATTTGCTGCAGCAAGACTCCATTCATTGGGCTAAATTTCTCGGCAGCATGTAAACTTTTGTTGCATTTCAAACAACCCTTTAGAATAACATGTATTTGAACAGATATATATA
>JAUZNJ010079234.1:0-24283 GCA_034780135.1 Jordanella pulchra
GCCGATAAATTAAATGACGTTGATAGTTTTTATTTATTGTGCGATTAATTGATTTATCGTTTATCGCGACAGGCCTAATTAAGATTGAACTGATAAAAGGAATGGATTAGATGCAGTAAAGTCAGTATGTTATAATTGCCTCATACCAATGTTTCCATATTATAGGAAACACTTAATCATTTCTTAGGAACAACAGTAAGAATTGAATAAAGGATGGAAGAGATACAGATGGATATGTTTCAGATCTCCCAATCTGTTGTCTATAGGCACTCTTCCTCTCTGGGTCCTTGGGTGGCTGGTGCCTATCTTCACAGTACTGGGCGAGTAAAACACATACACTTTCATAACCAAGGCCAAATTACAGAGATTAGCCTAATGTAAGGAAGCAGGGAAACCAGCAAATAATCTTCACAGTAGGAACATGCGAACTGCACAGTCCATGTTACATAATGATGCATAAAAAGTAAATTAACTAAGCAAAACTACATACAACCGTTCCTTTGTATACAATGTGTTAAAATGAAATGCTTTACTTTTATTTAAAAGGACCCAACCCTGACCCTGTTCATGAAAGTCTATGAATGCATTGAATCAGAATGTCACCAGAATGGTATGATTTTTTTTTTTGTAGCTATCTCCAGAGATTGACCCTCTTTGAAACTGTTTTTCTATGACATGAAAAGTAACTCCTATGAATGATAAGTAACTGATATACCAGCAAGGTTATAAAATACATTTTAGACACATCAATACCCTACCTCAGAAGGTTTTTTTTAGATATATTCACCACTACCAGCCTTTTCAGTCTTTTTTTCAGGCTTTTAAACATTTTAAGCATCTTATCCTGTTCACCCATTCTATTAGTCTTTCTTACTTCATGGCAGAGGACGGTGGACATATCACACTTGTCAAGGTAGAAGAGCTTGCCTCAAAATTTTTCCTTCATTAAAAAAAATTAAAAAAAAAAATAAAAGTTTTTTGTTTCGCAAAAAAATTACTTTAGCTCATCCAATGTTTTGCCATTAAAAGACACACTTCAGATTCACTACCAAAACAAATTATTTCTTGTTGGTGTGTTTAAGTAGTTTTTATGTTGCCTCCTGATGACTGTTTAACCAAATTCAATTAGCATTAATGACCCATTTCTTCTATTTGAAACTAATTGTCTTCTTTTTTTAACAAAAAAGAAGATAGTAGTTAGAAGATATTGTTTTGAAATTCCTGAATTCTCCCTTACAGGATTCTTTCAGTGTTGAAGGAATCAACAAACATTTAGGAGATTTTTTGAATCAAAATATTTATTTTTACCAAATCATACAGCTGATGATTTGTGCTTCGGCCATCCTAAATTATGTTGTGTACAATTTAATTTTATTTATTCTACATTGCTCTCATGCTCTGCATAAAAATATGAAGTCTGAAAGCATGCCAACATGTTTGGTATTAGAGCTGTGGCATGCATTCGTGAAGTTATCTTTGGCAGTGCCAGAATATCTTGGGAGGACTCAGGAATTCTGAATGGCCTTAGGCGGAGGCTCTAATCAGCATGCGTGGGGCTTCAGCAAGGCATCTGGGCAGTAACATAATGTCAAGCAATTTTCTGTAAGTGAAGGAAACCTGATTTGGTACAGAGTGGCTGAGGAGATGGGCTCTCTAAAATTACTTCCAAACATCTGAGTTTACATCAAATACAGCTTAGCTGGACTGAAGCGTAACCTCAGTGCATGCACAGCACGGTTTGCACACTACACTGCGTCTAACAGGTAATGTTTAGGCACAAAAAGTGCACTTTGGCTGACCTTGTTTCCATTTAACACAACAGAAAAAAGGACTTGAGTTAATATACTGTATCAGTCAATGTTTTAGTCGGTTAAGACGCTGCTCCGCTGCACGTCTGCTTTGACAGTGATAGTATTACCACTGTCAGAGAAAAAGTGTATGCAATAAGACAAAATCCATGTCTAAATTGCATTTGAAACCTCAGGCAAAAAGGCAGCGTTTTCTGAGATGTTTGACTTTTTTCTTTTAAGGACAGTTTCAGTTACATATAGACAGACAAGAAAAAAGTTTCTCTATGTAAGGAAATTTATCTTGCTGAATGCTGTACACTTTAAATTGAACAAATAACATAGAAGTAATGTAAAGACAGAAATAAGAGTACAAAGAAAGAAGTGACAGAAAACCTGATGGTCTGATCTGCTAATATACAAAAATATGCAGATGTGATACGACTGGGAGGAGAATGTGGTAAATAAAACACTAGTAGAATGATTCACACCGTAGCAGTATAATCATCATGTTAAAGGGAGACTGGTTGCTCTAAAAGACTGTTTAATCATTTCATAACAAATGCTACATTTTTGAAGTCCATATTTTCAAAAGTCTTACTGTAAGTATCTTAATACTGTATCCGTCACTATCCCTGTTTGCATAGTTATGTAGCATCACCAGCTATAATTATTAGTCTATGTAAGTTTTCCCTAAGGACTATACACCTTTATCTTAATTTTGAAATGTTCAAAAAGCTGCAAACATTTCCAAATATAGTCTGTTCCACAGCAGACAAGGGTTGGAAATACCAAATACCAACACAGACAGCTTCGCTATGTTAAGCCTGGTATTTATGCTAATGTGTGGCCATAATTCGACAAAATATATCAAAGGCTGGTCTGAATTTCTGTCCAAAACAGCATTAGTTCAGAGAAGCAAATGAAAAAAAACAAAGTCTGACTTTACATAACTTCAAGACATTACCAGCATTGAAAATAACTTTGAATCTTCTCCCCAAAGTAACTACTTTGACTCTGAAAAATGTTAGCTAGCTTCTGAGCTTCCAAATAGCTTATATACACTTATAATTTCTTTGATTTAAGCCAAACATATTAATTACGTTTAATATAAAAATAGTTGGTTGCAATCTGATAAACAACAGTTAAGACAGTTTATCTTTATTTTTTACATATCAAATAGCCTGGATCTTTCAACTGCAACAAAAATTGCTTTGACTAGTAGATTAAAGATTTAAACACAACCTCTTAATGTTAAGAGGTATATAAGAAACAGGGTAATAATTTTTCTATTTTACTTTACTACAACTCTCAATGTACAACTCACCTTGCAAAAATCATATGGAACTACAAACTGAAATGTCATGCTTTTCTACCACACATGCAGTTTTAGCTATAGATCAATTTATAAATGAAGGATTAATGTTATTCGATTCTAATAATTGACATAGTCAGACATCAGTTTGGGGTTATACAGGTTAGTGTTATTTTTACCACCATCAGCATGCATAACTTAGCCTGGTTCACCATTTAAAATATCTTGTGATTTCCCTTTAACGGCATTTGGATGTTAGCTGACATGAAGATGAAATGCTTTCCCTTCTAATGTTTACTTATGGGCAGATTGTCCTTGGAGAGATTGCTGTGGGACATTGGCAAAGGAAGAGCAGTGACCTCAGTCATGGCCAGCTGAGAGACTAAGGTTAGCCTCACTATCCGAGGACAAACCTGTCAGTGGTTGGTTAAACTCATCACCACAGGGACAAAGAGCCCTCGACAGAAATGTGTCTGACAGATAATGATGGGATGTTGTCACTCTCTTCCCTAGTTCAAAAACAAGTGAGGTGTAAACTGAGAGCTCATGCTTTACACCACTGGTGGTGGAGCTGAATAAGATCCAATCTTCCTTCTTTTGCTATTGCTCTCCTTTTCACTTAATTTCGTATCTTAATTTGCTATTATCCATTTTGTTTGTTTTTACTTATTGCATTAAATTTAAGACTACATTACATTTTGTATGAATCTTTTTTGTATTAGCGCATTAAATTTTGGTTTTGTTATTACCTTTGGACTCAATCATATTTCCTTAAATTTTCTTCATGTTCTCCACTAAGTCTGTTTTTACATGTTTGGGATATACAGGAAGAGGCGAGTACTGTTATATGTACAGTCTTAAGTAGCAACTGTTCTGAATGTACTGCAAGAGAACTGTTTACCGAATACTTCAATCACTTTAGGTTAATTAGGAAATAGCATTTTTTTGCTGTAATTGAATTAGTAGAGTACTGCTTAGTCCAGAGCAATGCATCACAACCATCAGTGGAGCTTATTCGGGGTTATTAAAGGTAACATTGTTATTGAAATGCGTGATTCAATTTGTCAGATACAAATTAAACCCTGAAATAGAGTTAAAATATTAGAGGTGCCAAACTGACCATTTGTTTACACAGATTATCCCTTTGCTCAGTTAATTACAAATGTGCCTTTGAAAGTTTGTATATGAGTGCAATAGAAATAAAGGTTATACACTATCATCAGAAGGTCCATTTCTCAATTCAAAAAGTAATAATAGTAGAATGATCATGATTGATCATGTGCTGTTGTATATTTCAATCATTGATTTCTCTTCATTTACAAAATTATGGTTTACAGCAAATGAAACGTCAAATTTCTCCTCTGAAATTTACAATTTCTAATGCTAAAGGATCATCTTACTGTAGAGTAAGTCTATTTATTAGTCAGAATAAGCATTAATAGAGGCCTTATTTTCATGATTTATTGCAACAATGTAGCTTTGCATGGAGTTTGTGGTTCAAGCAAAGGTGTTGAGGAAGCGCTTTAATTTCTGCCTCCAGCTTGTAAACATTTTGTGGTCCATTGTCTCTCATTATGGTGATGTTTCCACTTTGCATAAACCAGACTAAGCATTGGACATGAAACCGACTATCTGGAATAAAGAGACCATCAGAATAGAGATACATTATGAAAATGCAGCATATTATGTTTGAATTTAACCCAATTTGAACAGAGTTGTATTCAAAGGAGTATTGATCAGATTCTGCCAGTCCAAAATCTGATCGGTGTCCATCTGAGCACTTGCTCTGATCATGTCATTTGGATTAAAACAGACCTGACTGGACATTTAAATGCAAATTATGAGGCGGCAGGGCAATTTCTCTCTTATCTCTAATCCTGTAAGATAGGAACAGCAAAACCATATTTGGTTACCAAATCATTGTCAAAAAACCTCACACCAGACCTCCTTTTGTTCCACTCCTACCTTTCTTTGGATTCTTGTGCATCATCAATAATAGCACAACTTCCACAACTTGTTTAGATACTACGGATGTATTAAAGGAATGTTACAGTTGTACTCCACTCTTTTCTAGGACATAGCACTATGTAAATAGACCCCATTAGAAGTAGTGACCATCTGTGGCTTACTGTCCTTGCGGAGAGAGTCACTAACTGTTTGTTTAACAACTGGCAGTAGTCCTCTCTGTGATTATTTAGTCATGGCATGTCCATATCATAATATTCCTAGATTAACTAATTTACATTATGTAATATTTCAATATCATATTCTCTCAAAAATATTTTAACCGTTTTATCTGTTGAAATGGGTTCACTACCTTAAAAAGAAAGAAAAAAACATCAAATAATTATTTAGATGTAGCAGAGTTCTGTGGTGATAGTCATAAAGTTCAGGATTCACTATAGCAGTAAACCAAGAGATGTTATTTATAGTATGTAAGATACAGAGAGATGTTTTTAGTTATTTTATCGGTTTTCAGTACAAGTACTTTTAGGATATCAAAGTCATAGAAAAAACAAATATTGATATGCTTCCTGTGTGCTTGCAAACATTTCCAGTTCACAGCAATGAGAATCTTATCACACTGTCTGACTTTGTCAACTTTATTGAATTTTTGGGAGAGTTGGAGATTAATAACTTCCACCTGAAACAGAAATAGATAGAGCTGTAGACTTGGAGGAAAGATAAATGAGTGTCAGAAACAATGAATTCTGCATTAGATAGAGCCATGGCATGTATCAACTTTGAAGTTTCCAGTTTTCTTCTCTGATAAGAGTTTGTTCACAAATTGCAAAGAGATGACCTATTTTACAGATAAGCATGTTGTCCTTTTTTCACACTTCACGTTACCAATGACCTATTTTAAAGTCAAAAATAGTACTTTTTCTCCACAAGGCTTCAGTTTAACCCCCAGGTATAAGTACAATAATGAGCAAAATTATTACTGTCTTTACTTCATCTTAAACGTGGAGAGCATGATGATCTATTTTATTTAACCAGCAATTAATAAAGCATTTCATAGAGGTAGAAAAGTTTAGAAAAAATTCATAGAGATTTTTTCTAAACTACCTCACAACAGAAGTGTTATCTATTTTCTGTAGACATATTCCCTGCATTTATCAAATACATACAGCAGATAAGCAGAAAAGCATGTTGAATGCAAAATCAACCCATTGCTTTAGGAATATGATAGGAACTATTTTGAAATTAATATGAAAAATTTGATCTGTTAAACTTAGTGTACTGTAATTCTAGAAACTGCTGGGGTAAAAAAACATGCATAAGCTGGATTATTTTTCAAACTAGTCTTGGCTTAGAAAAGCTTGTATTCAGGTCTAGGTTGATTTAAAACCAGCACTTTTGGGTTTGACCCATTGTTAATATACAGTTTAAATACAATTAAATCAGGGGGGAGCAATTTATTTGGCAAGGGACTTTATGGGCAACCAGTTGTTATTGCAGTTCACATTATTGCCTGCATTTTATTTAACCAAAGTTAAATTTGATGATAAACCAAAACATGATTTATTATTAGCAGTTATTGCAAACTGTTGCCACGGAGAGGCTAATTGTATAACAGCTCAGCTACCAAAGATTTATTTGTAAAGAATAACTTGTATCTTAGCAAGTTTTGGATTTGGATTACAAATTTCTTACTTAATGCATAAAATATTGTTTATCTATATTGACTTTATAAACACACATTTTCATTGAAGTATACAGTAGATGTACTAGCTTGCCCCAGCTACTTATCAGGAATCTTACAAAAGATAATAAAATAATGTAAACTGTGCATTAATTCAAAAAAGAAAATGTAGTTTTTAAAATGTTTTTATCAATCTTTTTAAAAATTACAAATTAAAAATAGTTTATAACCTTCTAAGTATTTGATGGAACATTTAATTAGCATGACAGCCATTAAACTGTTCCTTTAATTGCTAGGCAGCGTTTTTTTTTTTCAGGTTTCCACTTGTACTGTGTTTTAATTTGGTGGTAAATTCCAGGTCTTTTAAAACAGGAAGGCCATCACCCTAACATTTCAATTTCCTTAACTTTACAATAGAAAAAATTATCTGTACATCTATTTGTTTCTTGTACAGTACTGTGTGCGTATAGACTTGCAGAGACATAGTGCCCATCCACAGCAACCACTGGGTAAGAGCCAGGGGACACTCTGGACAGGTCATCAGTTTATTACAGGGCAACACACAGGACAAAGAAAACCATGCACACACACAGTCAAACCCAAGGGCGTTTTAGAGATAGCAGTTAACCTCACGCTAAAATGTTTTGACGATAGAAGAAAACTGGGATATGGACCCAAACCCATACATAAAGAAGGGCAAGATGCAAACTTTTTTCCCCAAGACAACAGTTTAAATATAACTGTACTACTATGCAGCCAACAAAAGATAACAAAAACAATAATCTAGAGAAAAATAAAGCTCTAAAAAAATAATAAAAATAATTTATTAAACTCTGTGAAATCCCAACGACTTTATTCTCTGACTTTTTTCTCTGAGATGCTACAGTATCCTTACCACAGACAAAGACTTATAGGATGTAGCAAATATAAGATCCATGCAAAAGGTACTAACTGTTGTTCTTACAAAATAAGACTTTAGAATAACATTAATATTCACGTTTCTATTTTATTCTTCACCTTATCATATCTTCATGTATTCATATTTTAATCAGTAGCAATCTTTTTTAGAGTAAGGGTACTTATTTAAACACTCAAAATCTATTCTACATGGATTTTTGAACATTTTCTTATATGAAAAAGGTTATTGGCTCAAAACTCTCATATTCATCCTGGTTATTAAATCTTATTTTCCTTTTCTTGAGAAAAAACTTAACTTGCTCACAATTAATATTTTGATCATTTTATTATCTACTGTAGTACTTGAAGCCAAAGGTGTGTAGTAGTGGTATTATCCAGGATGACTCTTGACAAGAACTGAATTTTACCTGCAGATTATGAATATATTGAATAATTAGAAGTGGGAGTTACAGTTAATTAATAGTTCATTCAAATCAAGGGTAAGACCAATGAATGATTATTATAACTGAAATCTGCTTTCTCACAAAGACTCTTTAGTCTTTTACTCAAGGTTGGACTCCTGGACTGGCTGTTAAAATCACCAATTTAATAATTTAGACTATGATTATCAGCATAGTTATTAATCAACAACCAAAGGAAATTGTCCCTGTTTCTTCAAGTGTTAACCAAAAAGCAACAGATAAATCTTAATGCAATCAAAGTGAAGCTTCATTCATTTTACAGTGAATGATAACCAATGAGTCAGAAATGCATTAAGGTGTAACAGCTGTGGAACAAAATGGGGACCTAATATTGCTTCAGTTGAAGACTGGTGTATTTCGGCTAACAGACCCAGGAGGTAACAGGGCAAATGGGACAGAAAGTGTTTGCACTGTGGTTTTAAAGGGGGTGTCCTGACATTGAGGGGGCTTGCCTCGTTTGCATCGTTTGACATTTGATCTTCAATGCTGGTTTTAAGTTTAAAGAGGTTTATCTGCATAGTTTATTACAGAATGATTGAAAACTGTTGTGATTATGTGGCTTACAATCATACCTATTTCATTAGGTGTATAATGACATGAATCACAAAACTAAAATGATGTCAAAGGGGGCGTGCAGGTGGCGCAGTGGTTAGCGTGCACGACCCATGTATGGAGGCCTTGGTCCTCGACGCGGGCGACCCAGGTTCGATTCCGGCTTGTGGTCCTTTCCCGCATGTCTCTCCCCCTCTCTCATACCCCCTTTCCTGTCAGCCTACTGTCAGAAAAAACGAGCCACTAGTGCCATAAAAAGCTCAAAAAAAAAAAAAAAATGCTGTCAAAGGTGTTCTCATTTTACATCCGTGTTTCAAGTTTGTTTGCATCATTTTGGCTGTTTCCATATTCTGGGGTTGCTATAGAAAATCATTACACCAGATGCCCATTCTGGGTTTTCTGAAATACAGTCAATGGTGCTCATGTTTATGAGTTAAGAAAAAAACATCCAACTCATAGAAATGCTTTACAACTGTGTTGGACTATAAAAGGTTAAACTATCAGTAATCTAACTCATTCTTTTTACTATTTTACTTATTAACTGGTAAACACTTCATGATTTATTAATTCACACTAAAGTCTCTTTGCCCAGGTATAAATCACACATTGGAACTGAGTGCTAAAAGCTGTCTTTGTAGTGCACTCATTTCTCTTTTTTTGTTGTTGTTGTTGCAGTTCAAGGTTTTTTTTGTTTTTTGCTGTTTTTTCCCCCTGATGCATCCAATGTAAGGGAAGCACAACAGGGGGTGCTGCTGGCTCTTTCTGTTGACTTGGTATATAAGAGCTCTTAGTTTTAAGTGCTGAATTTAATGCGTCATCCAACACCTTCTGTAACCCTGAGATCATTTTTTGATTTATCAAAAGAAACACTTTAAAATTGCATATCCATTTAAATCTAAATTTTCCTCTCCATCATATTTAACTCAGTAATGTGAATTATCTGCTGCTTTTTTAAGGAAGCACTTGTTCAGAGATGGTATGAACACATGCTAAAAAGCTGACCATTTTTCTGTGTTTCCAGTGATTGCACGGATCCTATTTGGTGACTTGTTTCCAGATATGAGAAAAAATAAAATATGTGTGCATAAGTGTTACTCACTGTGGACAGTTTCTTCCTGATTTCATTTGCACAACTTCCCATCTTGATCATCAAATAAAATATAACTTTATTGCAAAAATGTATTAAAAAATAAAATTGTGCTTTTTCAGTGATATAGTATAAAATTTTGCATTTCGCACATCAAAGAGCCTTTTTGTGTTCATATCTTTATCCAGGCTTGCTTTCACAGTCAAGAAGCAATTCCCTTCAGTGGATGTTTTATACGGAAGCAATACAGATTAAATTCCTAATTCCCTACAAAGCCCGTCCCAAGGAGATGAAATAATCCATATTCACCTGAAAAGATCTAATCCAGAAGGATGAATTGTGCAGACTTTAACATATCACTTAAAACAAATGAAGATCTTCATTTTCACCTATTTGTGTTTCTGTCTTTAAATAAACTTTCCTTTAAAGCGTCTGTGATAATTGCAAAACACTTCTAATACTCAGAAAGACAAAGGTTACCCAAGTTTTTAACTGTGCTCTAAATAATCTGTATTAAATTTGAAATTGCTAACTATCCTACATATGTTTAAAAAAAGTAATTATTAAAATCCAAGCTGAGCTGTCTGTCTGTCTGTCTGTCTGTCTGTCTGTCTGTCTGTCTGTCTGTCTGTCTGTCTGTCTGTCTGTCTGTCTGTCTTGCCTCATTAATTTCTCATTACTTCATTTTTTCTTGTTCTGTTTTTAGTTACCTTTCTTACTTTATATAATAATTATAATAGCTGGTATTTATACATAAACAAACATCTAAAGCCATAATTCCTCAATTATCAATTGGAAATCATTATGTTTCATTATCATAAGTAAATAAAAGTAAAATGTCATAGTTAAAAAAAAATCCAGTCCCTTGAGAAAAGTATGCAATTAAATCTAAACTTAACTCTTCTGATAGTTCTTTCAGTCCATATGACCAGGCAGGTTCCACCATTTTTCAGACACCTTTTCAGCTTCTCTTTGCTGCAGGGCAAGTTTTGCTATGACTTCCACTTTATGATACCCAAAAGGTTTTAAAGCTTTTCTTTCTTTTCCTTGGATTTCCTGTCTGATTTTAGTGGTATGCTTTGAATTATTATCATACTGGATTTTCCTTCTTTCAAACTTCACAAGAATGGAAGTCATATTGTCGTCCCATATTCGGTGCATTCACAGGAGCTTTTGATGATGTCTTTAAATTTCATGTCCCAAAAGCTTTCACACTTTGCAACCCCTTGTATTATTAAATTATGGTAAGAGTTTCTCACATCCTAGACCAAGAATTCCAGGTCAAGTTCATGCTAAATAATCTGAGCTGAGCATATTTATCTTGTTCTCATTTTAGCAAAGCACGTGCTCCCAATATTCATCATACCTTTTTCATGTTCTCTACCAAAATCTAATTTTGCAGTTTAGACTGTAGAAACAGCTTTTTTATTTTTTAGCTGTACCACATCCAGTAAGGTCAATAATCCAGCACCCCATGTTTTATATAAGCTGTCACAAAACATATAGTTTTCATTTAAGCCTTTTGATGTAGTGTTGTCTTTTTAGTTTTCTCACATAGTACTGAAAAATCTTCAACATAATAGCCTTTATCATGTGATTCTAAATTAAATGTATTTATCTTTTAAAATGATAACTTTACATTCTTCCACCAACTCTTTTCTGTCACACACAATAAAAAGGTGTAACTGGCAGTTTATGTTTCTTACATTATAGGTTATGTATTGTCTGTCTTTTCTTAAACTGTCCTTTCATTGTGTGATATAGTATTGAAGAACCCTTCTGTTCTGGTTCCATTTCTACTCTTCAATCATGTTGTTTTTTTATACCATGAAGAGAAGAATAAAAAAAACACACACACAATTCTACCAACAGAAAGTCTTGATCCCACCTATCTAACTTATTGTTTCCTTGTTTTATCCCCTCATGCTATCAGTGGCTGGAACAAAAAGCAAAGCAAAAGGTGAGTTATTGTTTCAATTTTCTTAGTACATGATTTATGTCGCGCACAGTTTCCAATAAACAAGGTCTGGATCAAGCTTTTATCTCCCCCAAGAGCAAAGCAAGCATTAACATATGTTCTTTTGGATGAAGCTTTCTCTGCATGTTTTTTTTCCCAAACATTGATTCCTTCTGAAGCGGTATACTGAGCCTTCTTACTCTTTCCCAGATACAGGCTGTTTCACATATGTATAGATTCACACTAGGGAGCTGCCCACGTCTCCCAGTCATTCCTCCCTATGTATAGCTACCGTGCAGCTCCAGTGAAGCAGCTGGGGCCTGTTGCTGATTCAAGGGCAGCTCAGTGGCAGATGAGTGAGGGGGATGTTTCACTGTCTTGGTCTCCCTACTTAGATGCTCTGAATTTAAGACTTTCTGGTTACAGGATTGCTTTTGTAACTCTTCCACTTTATTGGTGTGTTGTCTGTATATAGAAAATACTTTAAAGAAACAGTAAACCATGTATGCAAATATTGTGACCCCAGATGTTTTGGGTTAGACATGAGACTATAATTAGCCATATTAGTCCTTTAAAGACCACTGCCTGGAGCTATCCAATAAAATATTAAGATTAAATTCAACTTTTTCCACTGGAAGACAAAGCAAATTGTAAAATTATACAATTATACTCGATAATATTAATAATAATTGTCAGTTGATTTAATGTCTTTTTTTTGTAGAAATTATTTTCCATTTAGGATAAGATAAGACATTTACCTGCAAAGAAATCAGTATGATACTGCTAGTCTGAGCTAAGTACTTTAACACCCCCTAGGTGCGTCCTGTGGAAAGGATTTCTAGGCAAGTCCCACTGGGAGGTGGCCCTGGGGCAGACCCAGAACGTCCTGAAGAGAAGCTATGTATTCTTTCTGACCTGGGAATGCATTAGGTTCTCCTACTGTAGATTTAGCTTCAAGGAGTGTGGTTAGGAAGAGGGATGACTGAGTTTACCTCCCTGATATTTTCCCTTTATCTTAGATAAGCAGAGGACAATGGATGGATAATGTGGGCAAGTTAAGCATTTACCTCTTTACTGTAAATTTGTTAAATTTGATATAGAAAATTATACTGTGATATACTCAGTATTAAGGTTGCTACATTACTATAATGATCATTTATAAATGGTAAAGACATCATTTATTAATGATTAAGAAATGGTTTATTAATTTTAATTAATTTATAAACTACAACCAAACCATTTCTTAAAAACAGGTAAATAAAACATTTATTAAAGTATAAAGCCAACTGATGTTAGGATTAGGGTAAGTCTATCATAACAGGGCAAGTTGAATTAAAAATAAAGGCTAAATTCAGGTCTTAAGGCCACTAATGTTAGATTTAGGGCAAAACTAACACGGCAAGGCAATATTATCTATTTATCTTAACTTAAATGGTTTAGATTTATTTATTAATGTTTATCAAACATTGATAAACTATCTGTTAATCATTAATGAGTGTTCTCTTTAGCATCTATAAATGGCGGTTATGATGGTTATTGCAAAGTGTTTTCTTTTATCTGGTAGTTCAATGTAGGACAAATGTATTTAAAAATGCCAATTAATTTTTACCCAAATGTAATTCTTTTTAGTAATCCACGGACTATTTTTCACATATGTTTTTCTAGCCTTCCCATTAGACATAAGCAATTAAATCATGTTGGTAACCTGGTAAGGTTTCTAAGCATATGTTGTATTAATTCAAGCTAGGTAGAGTTTAATCTGTAACTTGGTTAAAAATAACCTAAATTGAGTTTTTTTTTGTTTGATTGTTTGTTTGTTATTTTTAAGTTGGATCCAGCTCTAGGTTGACTCTACTCAGTGGTTAGCATGACATGGTACTTGTTTAGCATTCAATCTCATCTAAGAACTGCTCCAAAAGTTAATATAGGCAGACAATACTTAACAAATGCTGACACATTGTTTGCATGTTTGCCTTACAGAAACTCATTGCTGGGGCCATTCAGTGTTGAGTCTGCATGTTCTCCATTGGGCTCCCCCTTATAAACATGGGATATACTGTTTTGACTGTATGCATGTATGGTTATTTGTCCTGTGTCACCCTGTGTTCCTTTATGGTCGACTGGTAATCTGTTCAGGGTGTGCTCTGTACACCTCCCACTATTTGCTAAGAAATAAACAACACATCAGCTATAACCATGCACATAAATCCGGCAGAGAAAATATATTTGTAAAAGAATTGGTTTTAAACTTAAATAATAGTTGTTGAGGAATCTTGTTTATTGATTTTGTGTTCCACTCTTTAAATTCCTTAATGTTGCACATACGTCTCGTAAAGTAATCACTTGTGTTGAAAACCTAACATAGTATTCTGGTTCAAGCTTACAAATCAACCCTGTTGTGATAAACCACCCTAGTGACCCAAACTGAGTTATTTTCATTTGGTATTTCTAACAGTGACAATTATTCCTTGCTGCTAATTATTGAATTGCTCAAAATCTGTAAATTCAGCTACAAAATGATTCTTAGTTATGTACACAGTTGAGAAAAAAAATAATTTTACAAGTAAATGTTCTGCCTTTTTCAGAGGTTAAAGAACAGGGATGAACAGTGACGTTCAACCAAAGCAAAGGAATCTAACCACAAGCATTGTGTAATTGAGAAAGAACAAGAATGTAAAACAGAAAGATCTAAAGGGAGTACTTACAAAGGATGACCAACTAGAGCTAACAAATGTGCTTAATTAGAAAAATAGGACCAAGGGTAAAGGGAGGAAGGAGACTTAACTAAAACAAACCAGGAAACAGTCTTAGAACCAAGACCTACACTGTAAATGTGAAATGGTAACTAGAGAACAGGAGATTAAATATCCACCGTACAAATACTGATAAACTTTTAGAATCAGTACATGCAGTAAAATGTCCTTTTAAAATCGTTTGCTTTCAATTCCCACTAAATATCCATAAAACTTTTGCCATTTTGGGGTTTTCTTTGTATGTTTTTGACTTTTTCTTTTCTATGTTTATGAACGTGACTTCAACTGAACCTACTGATTAATGTTGTTCATTTCCATAAAAGTATTCCACAGATTTTATTTCACATTCTTTTCAAACTGCAGCGCTTTCTAATCACAGAAGCAATTAGGGAGGTAGTTTTTAATTAAGAAAAGATACACATTCAGCATTTGTGGTTCTAAAATGTAGTTCAACACAGTACAGCCTTTTCCAACAGCACTTCCAGGACTCTAATTATGGTTGATTACTTGTATTAATAATTATGAAGATAATATTGTATATATAACATCTAGCACTTTTAGTGCACTTTAGTGTCAAATTACTTTTGTCTGTTTTCTGCCTTCACGGCAATGTACATAGGAACACAAAAAAGAAAAAATTCCAGGCAGAAGCTATGAATTGTTATCCTGCATGTTGTCATTATAATGGAAACATGGCTCCCTCAGAGGATACCGCTGACCAAATGAAGAAGTGCTCCCACCAATATGAATGCACAGTAGAAGTGAACCACTCATTAAAATATAAAAACTGTAGGAGAAGAGTACAGTCAGCGAAAACACTGGGCGAATAACTAACCTGGCAGACACAAATGTATTTTAACAGTTGGAAGTAGCAACGTAGCTTGTATTATTTTCTTCTTTTTAATCAGACCATTTTTAATCAGAAAACTAGAATTAAAAAGGAGGATGTTACTGGAGGTATTGTATTTTATACCTATTTAACTTGAACACATTTTGTCTAATTAAAACACAGAAGTCAATGTTATTTATTTGGATCTGTTATTTACATAGCGCACTATTTTCTGATTATGAGGTGGAAGGAAGACTATGTGTGGCTAGGTTTGTATAAAAGCAGTACAAGCAGTTTGTGTCTCTACCAGCACTGCATTTCTAGAAACTTGATTTTCCAACTTTTTTTTCTTTTGTAACATGCTTTAAGCTAAGTTTAAATAGTCAAAAATGAGACTATAAATTTTGTAGTCTACAGATTTTGCCGTCTGATATTGGTCTAGACTGTGACTGGGCCATTCTACCACATCTTTATACTTTGATCTAAAGTGGCCGATGCAAAGACCTATGACAAAAACTGTAAAACTTCAGGCTGAAACACTAAAGTTAATGCTGACACTTCTGAAAATTATTACAAGACAGACTTTAGTTAAATTTATTATAGAATTTCTTAGGGCAATAATTTCATTAACTGAGAATCATTCAATTCATTTCAAAAATACTTTATTTTTCCCAAAGGGAAATTAAATAAACATTAAATAAATCATATAATATGTCCCACCATACCATTCATATAGAACGATAATCCTAAAGCCAAATTGTGGAACAACATAAAGAGGGTTGTAAATAATACGATCTAGACTTGCAATTTCTCTGTGAGAAAGCACAATATTTCTGACCCACATTCTAAAGCTGATATATTGCCTTCTCTAACTCCCCCTTCTTTTTTTCTTTTTTTTTTACCTGTGGAAAAAAAAGTACTCCACAGACCTTTTCCCAGCAGGGATATTTATTACCAGTTCTGTCGATTTAGCACCCCTACCCCCCCCCCCCCATCCTCCCCCACTGTGGGAAATCACAGGGGAGGACAAGACTCAGAACCACCTCTCTGCTGGGGAAGGTTCACTTTTGCTCCGATGGCATTCAGTAACAGGCACTAAGTGCTTTTTTGTTGATGGCGGATAAGGGTGACAGACAGCTCACTCTGTCCTGGTTATTTTCTTTGTGAAAGACTTCATCAACTCAATCAAATAACTGCATCTTTAAAATAACACTATCAGCTCAGACTATGATTACAATACTAGGCTGATACTCTGTTATATGCTCACTGCTGGGTTATCTTGTGTCTGTGTTGTCTGCAGCTCATGGAAGCATTGTAGGAAATCACTGTAATCCCAGTTGAGATAAAGGATGAGCAGAGACTAATGTGTCTTGATAAGATTCTGAACTGAAACTGATACCAAATGTTTTATAATACAAGTAAAAGATATGGGAGCCATTTGTACAGAAGTGAAGCAGCATGCAGGAAAGATAGGGCTCTGTGATTGCATGTGCTTTAGTGTTTACTCATAAACAACCTGAATGAAGTATATAAATCCACCCAATGTTGTATTTAGATTTTGATGGTGTGTGAAAGAGAGTGAAATAACTAGTCGGGACTCCAATATTTAAAGCCTTAAATGTTTGACTGTAATTATACATAGATTCTCTATGACTGAATGAGCTTCATTCTGCAGGGCTTAAATTGCAAGATTTTTTAAATGTTCCCCATTGGCTCTAGATGAAGACATTATCTGAGGCTGACAGTGCTGAAACTGGTTCTGGTACAATTCACCTTGGACGGGTAATTTACAGATTATCCTGAGTTAATGGATCAGACTTAGATTTAGTGTTAATTAGCTGCTGCCCCCACAACAGTTGTTCAAATCTCCTTAATTCACTGGCCTGATTGCTTTTAAAATTGCATCATTTACAGAGATCCCTTGAACAGCAGGTTTCCTCTAAACAAGGGATGCTTTTCTGTTGAGGTTAAACCGGTGGGGCATAAATTACACTGCCAGAGTAAATGATTTTTTTAGGTGACAGATGTGACCTTTTAAGCAGGAATAAATTAAGTGAAATATGTTTTTGCCCATGTCGTTCCTGTTCAGCAAAGGTCACTCAACAATCAGATATGACAAAGCTTGTTCACGTGTCTGCTGATAAAAACAGTGCTATCATTTCTAAACTCATTCAATTTTGAGTGTTTCTTTTATTGGTTTGACAGTTTAGTTACTTTTCATACTAGAAACATAATGACATATAAATAATACAAACACACGTGGTACAGCATGAGCAGTAGACTGAAAACTTGATAACAGAGAAGCTTGAGTAGGCCTACAGAAAAAATAGTCTAATTGAAATATCACTGTCGGTGGTCTATGAATTTTGCTCCTGACTGAGTTACTCATTGATAGGTAGCGCAGCAAGACACTTTACTCCTTTATGATATTTAACTCAAGAAACAGCAAAAAGCACAAGGCTGTAAACCACCCCTGAAAGTATTTTTTTTCCCCCAAAAAAGGTACTTAAGTTAACGTAACTAAGTAATTGTAACTAGTTACTGCCCATCTCTGCTGACAGTTCCTAAAAAAAGTGATAATATCACATTTTCTAAGAATATAAAGTGACTTTAATGTATCACTATAATACATGCTGTTCACAGTTGGCATTATTTATAATGGGCATGATGCTAATTCAAGTTTTGTTGTGTAACTACAAAATACAACGAACGGAACAGAAAGGACATTGAAAAAGAGAGGAGTACACAATCAAATGATCACATATATTTAAATATAAAAAATAAGGTAGGTAAATAAAGTATAAACACACAAATTTCATGTATAATATCCTTCCTTTGTTCAGTCTTTTGTTTCTCAATTATATAGCAGTTTAAGGGAGTTCACAAAGTAAGGTAATTGTGAATCCTGTGGTGTGCGGTGTCACTCAAGTCAAAGCTGGATGGGAGACAGTCACTGCATCAAAGCCGTGATCTCTCCTTCTGCAGAGCTGTCAGCATAAAACCATACGAATGAAAAAAGTATAAATACAGGAGCTACACTCCACAAAATTTATGTTAAAAGCCAGGAGAATTTATTTTTTGTGTTTAAGAAAAAGTGAGAGTGGTCCGATCACTGCATTAAAAAAGTTTTTTTTTACTGAACTGCACCAAAACAGTTTATGCTTAATACCTAAGTTAACTTAAAATGGAACTGTTACCTCCTTAAAAAAAACACATATACATTTCCAGCTGCTACACATTGCCTATTGGAATCTCTAAGGGACTGGCTGACTTAAAGGGAGCTGGGATTCCCAGTTCTCCCACTGGCTTGTATGGCAGGATCATAATCCTGGTGGACTGGCTGCATGGATCAAATTTTCAGGTTTACTTTCTTGCCTACAAACATTGTAAACCTACACTGTAAAAAAAGCAAACAGAATTTTGTTTAAAAAAAAAAGGTCCTGGTAATTTTTTTGCCAAAAGGACAAAAGGACATTGTTAGTGAAAGCTAGCTTGAAATCAGATGACTAATTTTACCATTTCAGTATATTCCCCTAAGCACTTAGGAATCTTTACCATTGTGTTTTTTCTTAATAATCAGCTACTCTTTTAGCATACCAGTATTCCTAGCAGCACATGCTGTTACATGTATCATTCAGGTGCCTTTTGTATGATGTCCCATCACCCTCACATATCTGAAGTCATATTTGCTCTCTTCTATATGGTATTGTACAGATGATGTCTTGCGCTGTAGGAAAGATATTTTACATCCTCCACCTGTTTATTAAATAATTTTCCCTTTTGAACTATAGCTCAATCTTAAAATATGTCCACCTATGTAAGTTAATAACTGGCTTTAAGTCTCTAAAGAAAAATATCATTTTGAGTCAGATGCTAATTTTAAACGAAATTACTCGTGAATATGTTTTGATGGATGCTGTAATATATAAAGAAAAAGAAAAGGAAGTTTTGATTAATTCCGAAAGAATCCAGCCACTGTCATCCCTGACCTTCGTACTTGTTTATGTTGGCTCTCTTTTCTAATTTTTTGGTTTAATTCTAAGTTTAATTCTATAGTTGATAGTTGGTGAAAAGTTAAAGCATGGACAAACAATGCTTCGATGTTAAAATGGTAAAATAAAAAGGGTTTATTATGGGAAATTGCCTCCCCCCCGGAAAAAGGAAATAAAGCAAAGTAATTTGTAATGTCTCCCACAACATGTTCATTTAAAAAAAGCTAATTGCTGCAATGTTGCTGTAATATCTATACAACTGGCTCACATTTTTCTTACATAGAAAACATTTTACCAGTTTTAATGATAAATTAAACTCAACTATGCTGTTTAATATCAAGGTCTCAGTAATAATATATGTAATTAACTTTGAAACTGTCTTTATGGTTGGATTGGAATGTATTGTACCTTATCAATATACTAAACAGAATCTTAATTGTATATAGTGACATGCCAAACTCTTGAACTTTCTTTTATTTTGTCTTATTAAAGTCATACTTTAAAAAGAATGCATTGTTTTTTATGTAATACTTTACATATTTGCAAAATGGAAAAATGTGTATGACTTTCTATTCTTTACTAACAGAAAAGCAAAAAAACTGTACAGTGAGCATCTTTAATTAGAACAGCTGAATCAGTGTTTTATAAAATCTCATTTCATTACAGTTATGTTCACTGCAATTATTTACCAATGGTTTAAGTTTAGGACCTACTTGGTATATATATGCATTTTTTCTGAACCTTTCTGAGGGAGATGGTAGCTGAGGAGTTCTTCCCGTAATTGGTAGGTTGCCAATTCAAGTCTCTACCCCGTCCATCTTAGTCATTGTGAATCATCAAAAAAACCTTTAATGGTTTTAACCAAATTTACTGAGATAAAAGCAAAGTTTGTAAGGAACACTGAAAAGGCAATGTGTGTTTAAGAAAAATATCCAACAAATATACAGTAGCACCACAAATCCAAGAGGTATTAGATTTTTAGAATGGACTTATTGAAGGTAATCTCTGATGGATATTTAAGCATTATCTTTTAGTTGCTGGTGCATGTGTTGTAGGAAGTGTACTGTTTGGTGTTTTGTATTCATGTTTTTATTTGAAATTTTCTAATGCAAATACTGCAAAAAGAAAAATAACCCAATATTCAATTTAGACATTGTATTTTGTTTTAAAAAGATTATTGGCAAAACCTTAGGTCAGACAGGAAATCCAGTGAGGTGTCTTACGCCAATAAATAATGGCAAATATACAGGTGAAGGGAAAGAACTTCATTTCACTCCAACTGCAGGTGGTTCAAAGGTCCATCAGATGAGCTTGAAGGCAGCAGGAATGTGACAGATCATGCAGACAATTGGGTCAAAATCATAATGGGTACATTGTTTTGCAATGCAATGTTGTGCCACCAATGTATATTTCCCACCACAGTAGGGATGGTAAATATGTTATATGATCAGACTGCCATATCATATACCATGTATCAAATATCTTATGTTTCTTTGTTGAAGTTCTTTACAGGTGGTGTAGAATTTGCTAGCAGAGTTCTTCTACGCATCAATACATCAGGTGGTTTCTGAAAGTTAGAAGGTTCTGTAAAATTACTCTGAAAATTATACAGAAATGTACTGATATTAGAACATTTGATTTCTACTTTTGAATACTAAATTACCTTTAAATCCATGTACTTTTGAATACTTGATTCAGTTCAAAAGTGAGTATCTTAATAATCTAACTTGATGAGCCGATGTTTAACTCTGTAAATTTTACTTGTAGTTGGGTGACATTTGACCATGAGTATTAATATTTTTACTCAAGTGCCATAGTTGAGTACTTTGTCTACCACTGCAACTATAAAGCATTAATACCCTTTTCAAAAATATAAAAGGGATATTTTATTCTTCATCTGTGTGAAGGATGCCAAACAAACTATTGTAACTGCAAAGTATCTTTTCTCCTGTTGGTATTCAGTCTTCATGACAAAAAATACAATTCCTTTCATTTAGATAAAAATGTTGCCACATGGCAAGCAGAGGTGGGTGGTAACTAGATACATTTATTTGAGAAGCTTTATGAAGACTTTGGACTTTGTGGAAAGTTTTACAGCAACTTAAGCAACATTCATAAAGTGACACAAATTTTATTTTAGTAAGATTTCTGGCTGTTCACCTCTAGTTTTAATAAGAAATGTATCATACATACACATACTTTTGGATTATAAATTAAGTCTGTTGTCTTAGGTCTGAAGTCTGGTGTACCCTTTGGAGAGAAAACAGATTGATGTGAATATGCAGTAAACAACAAGTTACAGTCTCTTACTGAAAGTTTCTTACTAACATATTTAACATATTTATTTACCTAACATATTTACTAGAGATAGACTGATACATTTGATATTTTTGGCTGATATTAGTCCTTTTTCCATGTATTGGTAATCAACGATATGTGCATGTTTTGGCTGATTCATTAGTGCATTCAGTAACCATATCTGGAGATCATCTGAAGAACATGCATCACTGCATCCCCATTAGCTATTAATTGTTAACATTATGTTTGATTTCTTTTATAAATCCTAAATTTTGGTTTAAATGGAGACCTGCATGACATTCATTATCTCTGTGGTATCTTTATTATGTGAAAGAAAGAAAAAGCAATCTCTGCTGTATGAATCATCCCAAAAACTTGTTTCGGTCAATCTCTAATTATTACTTTTTCTATTATAAGTATCTATGTTTCTAAAGGTTCTGTGACATTATTAGCTTTTAAATGAATAGGTAGATCACCAGTAGAAGAGTGTTTGAGTTTGTAAATGTTTTCTTATTTTTCTCCATGATGCAAAAGGACAGGAGATGGGGTTTTAACTGACATGTCTGCTCTGCCAAAAAGCAAACATTAGTTTTTGTCATGAGGTAATCCAACCTTTAGGATTTAACTATACTAGCATTAGTGATTTGGTTGATCTAACTGTAATAGAACTGATTGAACTGCAGAAATGTTTGAAGCATCTTTGTTGTAAGGAAGCCAAAAAGATGTGGAGGTTGGAATGAAATGAATAACATTTTCTAAATAAAATACTCCATAAACTTAAATAACCATTCAGTCAGAGGGAAATGTCGACCATTTGCAACATTAGATATAATAGATTAAAAAAAATCAAAGTCACCAATAATATTTATTTAATGCTAAAGGAATGTTGATAATTATTATCATGCAGAATTAAGTAAAATCTAAAACTTCTATTGCCTTCGAGATCTCTGTCTGTTTGCATTTTAAAATGTCTAGCATTTTATGGCTCATCACTAGCTTGATAAATATGTAAGAGGACAAAGGGATCAAACAGACTTCTCAGCATGAACAGCTGCTGTGGTGTTAAAATACAAATATTTCTGATATGTTTTCTCTATCTTTGTATTAAATATCAGATTCTAATGCTTTTATTTGATTGGTTAGGGCTTAATGTAGTCATAACCTTGTATTTTACTTATACAATTCCTCTAAATTTGACTTTAAATTAATTTTTAATTAATCAATCAATCCATCAATCAATAATTAGAGCCCCTTCAGACCCCTTTTTAAATCCCTTTTTTCCTTATACGAGTAAACACAAGAATTTGATGTGCGTAAGCACATTCATGTGGATAAAGTATTAGCCAACTTCGAAATGTCATTAGGGTATTAAATGATCAATTTCAGAAAATTGACGAAAAAAAGAAAGAAAGAAAGAAATAGTTTCAATGAATTTATCACTATTAGAAGACATAGTTACTTCATCTCATCAGTATGCTGAGAGGAGCCCGAAACATCCAACACCTCTATTTGCGACACACGTGGCAAAATCAGGCACGAGAGGTGAACTTCCTGCTTGATAACTGCCTGGAAATCATTCCATGGGAAAATGAATCATTGTTATTAATCCCTAATGAATGGGGGCATTTCTGGAACTATATTTGGAGTTATTTGTTTTCTTCCACCCTGGCTCACAGTTTACAGTTTATTCTGCAGCGGTTTGCTTGACTGCACTCTAGCCATTCATCAAGCCACCGCTTCCCATTATTTGGTGCAGTCAGCTGAAACTGAGAAAGGTTTTTGGGGTGGTAAGCCTCATTCTTCCTCCACTAACTCTCTGTTCCCCTAAACAGAGATATTCTTCATACTGTTTCACTTATGCGTTGGCTCACTGGTCATTAGATGATTCGGTAAATTTATTTACACAGCTGGATTTCATTATGCTTACATTTTCCAAAAAGTGCCCCCCAAAAAAATCAAATAAAAGGCAACAAAGGCAAAAGCCATAAAGCCATGTATGTACAACCATTTTTCAGATTTTTCTTACCCCTCACATGAGGTTGAGGCTCACATTTTCTACATACAGACTCAGACCACAAGGCACACAGAATCAATATCCTAAGTATCATATTTTTTGTTTCTAATATTGCCCAAGCTCAGATTTTATCAGGCTATGGTCTGAGCTGCATTCTGATACGAGCAAGAGCTCATCTAAGATTAAATGAAAGAGCTTATTGCTAATGTACACCAAACTGCTAGCCATTTTAATCATATGTATTATTTTTTCGCAAACACATAACAGCTGCACAGACTTTGTCCCTCGCAGGGAGAGGAAGCCTCCACATTTACTCTGTGCAGTGCGTTAGCTGACATGTGTTTCTATGGTTCCTCCTCAAAATCAAATCATCAAATATTTGTGTTTACAGCGAAGATGCAATCGTCTCACCTGATTTACATTTCAACATGTTTTAGCTGTGCAGGTAAATATTTGATTCATGAGATAACGTCACCAGATTCTGGATGAAAGTTAATGTCACCACAGAGAGATGTGTCAGCAGCATTGTAAATGTGGGAAGCACAGCAAACAGCTTGACTAATCTTATGTGTGCTGACATTGTGACTGATGATCAGCGTGCTGGCCCACCTGAGTTTGGACTGTAATCTTTAGGCTCATGGGGATATTGCAGGTGGAGCATTCAAACTGATTTA
>JAUZNJ010079245.1:0-24281 GCA_034780135.1 Jordanella pulchra
TATATACACACACATATACATGCTCCTTTCCCTAGAAACACATCAAACTGCCCGTGTTTTTAAAATCGGAGACATCTTTAAAGAGTTCCCGATCAAATAACAAGCATTAAACTCTCTGTTTAATGGCGTGGAGACTGCAGTTTGCTCCTGAATATTTAAATGTTTCCAGTGAAAACAGAATTTAAAAAGGCTGAAACCCTTCCAGAGAAATTAACAGTGCTCTTATTGGTCTGTTTTAGTGGCCTGATGAGATCCAGGCCACAGTTCTGCTTCACTTCTGCTGGAATTCAAATCTGAAGAGAGCAAAGCGTCAGACAAGAAGGGTTATTCTACTGTAACACAGATATAAGATAATTTAAAAGCATGTGTATATAGTTTAAAGAAAGTTCACTATAACCTCATATTCATGAACACATTACCTCCTCCTTTGAAAGACCCATTTAAAAAGAAATCTTCATGATTCTGATTATGAATATATGCAAGTTTTTGATCAGAGCTTTAAGATTCATTGAGACTGAAATTTAAGTGGTTTATTTCTTGAAATTAAGGAGCGTTGCGGTGGCTGTAGAGTCTTCGGGATTGCCAACCGTCCCCAACAATCTGCGTTCCCAAACTCCGGATAAATCACCCAATCCCACCAACAACAGGAGGGTCAGGGTCAGCGACATTAACACCCAAACAGACACACAACAGCTCATAAAGAGTTTCAGTAAAAAATTATTTTTAACACCTTGTTTGTTTGTGTTTAAATGCAGCCGGACGGAGCAGAAAGCGTCGCCAGCGTTCGCTCCGCTGAGTGTCTGTCTGAGAAGGAGGGGATGGGACTTCACTGCACCAACTCAGACGCACCCACCATCTCTGTTTCCCGCGCTTCTGTGTCATCGGGTAACAACACCAACCCGTTTGTTTTTTATGTCCCACATTCATAGAGCACGACTCCCGCTTGTCATCTCACAGCCCTGAGAGAAACACACTCAAACATTTTGATAAGAGACTAACAGTTTCAAGAAGTGTTAGAAGCAGCAGATCATCTCCGAGGTGAGGCTAGACTGTATCAGAGCGAGAGACAGCCTCCAGCTTGGCGTATTCAGAACCTTACAAAGGATAAAATTAGTCCCTCTGTTGTGAGCAGATGTCACGTCTGCACAAATTACGCTATTAACTTTGGCTCCTTCATCTCTGGCTGCTGTTCCTCTGTTCTTTTAACTATAATCTCATTTTCTTTATCCCAGCTTCTTACTGGAGTGTGTAAAGGTTTTAAAATGGCTTTCATTAGTGCCGTTAGTCTTTAACAAGGATCTCCTGGCATGACCACAGATGTCAGGAGATATACGAGGAGCTGTCAGTGGAGAGGATGGTCTTTTCTATCCTATTTTCTGATTGGAGTTCTTTTGTTTGATTTAAGTAACCGATTAGCAATGATTGTTTTGTCCCTCTGCTGGAATCGTCTGATCCTGTTTCTGTTTCAACAGGAGGCAGCTTGGGTCAAAGTTTTGTGTTTTTCCTCCTCTTGGTCTTTACTAAATTATTAACCTATTTTTGCTTTGACGTACATAAAGGGATAATTCATTAGTTTCAAAAGAGAAGAAGAAAAACAACTTCACTCCTTTGTCAAGTCATCTTATTGGGAATCAATTTTAATTCTGTGTTTTAACTATTGAATTAGAGCCTGGAGGCAATTTGCAAAAACGAGGCAAAGAAAAACTACAATTAAAGGAAACAGCGGCAGCTTCCTGCAAAGATCAGGAAATATCCCATGTGGTTCAGAAGCTCAATAATTAACATTCAGTTTGTTTGATCTATTGTTTAAACTCCCTTAAAGCTGAAGACCATAAAATCAAATGTTAAAGTTGTTATTCAGTTTAACTGGGACTGTCATTCATTTTAAATGTCTCATTGTGTGAGAAAGTTTACAGCTTCTAGAGATTTAATTTCTGCTTTGTTTTTTTAAGCTTAAAGATACGAGGAAACAAATTACGTGATTTTTAATTGATGTGGATCTAATTTGTCAGATTGTACCTTTTATACTTTTTTTTAAGAAAGTCAAAAGAATAAAAAATTAAATAGATTTAAAAAAGGCCGAAGTTGTCCATTAATAAAAGTGACAACAGGTTGATGCATCGTGGATGTCTAGAAATATGATCTGATGGCTGATTGATGTTTTGTTCATAGATTAAAACACATTTCATTGATTAAGATGATTGATACTCTTTCCTAAATTAGTCTTGAATTCATTAATAGGTAGATCCATTTTTTCAGTATTCAGTCATTTTAATAATGTTCATTCTAACAGAGAGGGTCCTCCCTCTCTGTTAGAATTAGTGGAAGGGGTCACACTAGTTCATGTTTTTGAATGTTGCTAAGGTTAAAATGTACAGGGAGCATTTAAGGTTGTTATTAAGTCGTTTTAACTCAGAGTTCCAGCTCGCATCTGTTTCCTGACTTCCCCAGGATCTGGGAAATCATCATGAGAAGCTTCGCTGGACCGACATCTGCTCTTACTTCATATTGGCAAAAATGTTATTTCGATTGTTGCACTTAGATAATTCAATCATGTTGATTAAAAACAAAAAGTCATTCACGCACCTTTTAAATTTATATGAAATGAAGACAGGTGGAGAAAATATAATGATGTGACTGGAAAGTGAAATGTTCCCGTTCATTGGTTCTAATGTCTAAGGTTCATCGAACCTTTTGTCTTTTAGGAGTTTGTTTTCGAATTGAAAGCAGTTTAAATGGGACAATAGCAAATTACAAATGTCTCAGACCTAAAGAAAATATTTAGCAAAAATTCAATGTTTGACGGAGGCAAATAGTCTTGAGATACTTTCATTTTCTGCTTGAATATTTTCGTATGTGGCCTAGTAAGTGTGGAACGCTGTCTCTTTCTTTATCTCTCTGCACTCCCCTTCCTCCCTCAATGCACTAGATCACAGCCGCTCAGAGATGGACCTGTCAGCTCCGGGATCTGAACACAGCGACGACGCCCTCAGCCTCAGAAGCCGCTCCGTCCCCGGGCTCAATGAAGCGGTGAGTGCTGTCGCTTTTTCTCATCTCTTCTGCCCAGTGATTACACTTTTGAAACAACTTTACCCCAAACACAGCAAAAGTTCTGATTAATCTCACTCTAAAGTAAAAACAAATAATAAAAACGAAGTCCAAACCTCACCTGTAGTCTTACTATTTTGTGTAACCGCATTAAACTTGGGATGTGTGGGCCGATGAACTCTCTGAACATCGTCAGCTGTAAGTATGAAGGCTAATTTCATATCAGAGCTCACTTCAAAGAGCATCTAAACAGATGTAGTTTCTAACAGCTAGAGGTTGAGGCAGTCAGTATGGAGCTGCTTTGTTTTTCTCTTCATGGATATGCATTTGCAGCGGTTCAGACACACTTACTCTTTTTTTTTTCTTCCTGTACTTAATCTTCCAGTCATGCTCACCAGTTTACTGTAAAAAGCAAGGGTTATGGTTTAAAGCGTGAAAATGCAATTACTGCACTTGTTTGATTGAATTTATGAAGGCTTGGGCAGGCGCTGTTCACCCACTCAGCTTGTTGCAGGAACTCTGATCAGCCTTCCAGACGTCATACTCATCTGACTGATCTGAACGCTGTCGTTCACAGGAGTTCTCTGACGAGGACGCAGAGGAAGACATTGACGCCCTGATGTCGGCACACAGTCTGAGTAGGGGCGGAGGCCTCAGCAACGCTGCATCAACGGTAACAGCCGAGTCAGAGCAGGCACAAACAGACATTTAGGTTCTGGAACGTCCTACGTTCTCCCAGGCTATTCAGACACGGTTTAGTTCTGTGTGTAAACATACCCTGAGAGAAGGACATGCTCTCTCTGTGTTGACTGTGCCAACAGTGGATGAGCCATGTCAAGGAAAACCTCCCACGCTCAGAATCCTGCATATGAGCAAACTAACATGACGCAGTTGTACTTTGAGAAGGTGGAGGGTTCCTGCTTTGTGTCGTCAGGGTAACATAGATGGTGGAAGTCTGCTTCTATGTGGCTCATTGAGGGATTCCTGCTCTTTTATTTGGAGAAAACTTGGGTCAAAAGCAGTTTAGTGCTTCAATAAAACATGCTGGTGCAGATCTTAAAAGATGTCTGTGACCTACTGTATAGTGGGTTTTTTTATTTTTAACTCTGGTTCTTTCTCACTTCTTAAACACATGGTTTTGCTTCAATGCCACATTGACGCAAAAATTCATGCATAAGGTTCCCTGATTACGTACTGAGTGCACATACATCACACGGACTTCTCAGTAGACTCATATTTCTGTATAAAAAGTCCTTTTTTATTGTAGTTATGTAATTATTATTATACAATATACATGTATATATGTATAAAAAATTAGTTTTTATTTGCAGAAGCACATAAAATGGTCAAATTGCTGAGATAGAGTAACTTTTCAAAAATCTAATGTATTCACATGTATGTTACATGATACAATAAAAGCTTCCAGTCTGGTTTGTTATATCCGCCTGTCTCATGCTCCTGCTTATCTCTCTGACTTCCCCTTGGTTTTAGTAAGAACATTAACATCTCTCTTCACTCCTTATCTGCTGTTTGTTTGTGCTGATCTCACTGCTGATTTCCAACCAGTTTTTATCTCTGTGGTTTCAACTGATAATCACCACGGTAACAGTGTGTATATGATGGGGTTTTTGGTGTCTGGCTCCATCTCTAACGCATCACCAACCTCTGTTCCTTCTCTTTTGCTTTCTATCCTCTCCTCTTGGTTTGTTGTAAATCCAGTCCTCCACTCCCGGCACAGAAAGGAGGTGGGGGTACCTTAATGTCCCCGACTCGGATGCAGAGACTGTAAGTCTCCTCGTTTCGCCTTTCTGCATGATCCTCTTTTTCCCTGATAAATTAAAGATGCAGCAGAAAGCAATGAAGCATAAATATTGCACGTATCACTCAATAATATATAAAGATTTTCCTGCATATATTTGCTTTGCTCACTGGATATTTGTGCTAATTCTTGCTCCCATTAAGAAAAAGTCCTCATCATAGTTGGTAGCTGTGGGAAATGAGTGAAGCAAACTTCGCAGTATGAAAACCAGCATGAGTAATTCCTGTTAGGTTCAGACGGTTTTATCTCCTCCAGTTTACCAGTTGTCGGTCTTATTCCAGAGCTAATTACCTGCTGTGGCCATAGTGGTGAGTCTTTTCATTGTGAAATGATGTTTGCAGGTGCATATTGTACAAGATATGAAATTAGACTTCTTCTTTTAGCTTTAAATGTGGTTTGATAACAGCCTATAAACCTCTGTTAATGCAACACAGATGAGAATAGTACTATTAAATAATTGCACAGCTGCAACTTTAAATGATCACAGTTACTTTTATGTGATTCCATTATGGATTTTTTTTACTATTTCTATAGATACACCTTTTTTAATATTCCTATTTAGGTTCTCTGGTTAAACTGTGGTATAAAAAAAGAATTTGTTTCCCAGAAGTTTTTTTTTCTTCTTCTTAAATATTTGAGATAAAATGACTCTTGCTTAAAAAACAGTAACCTGAGTCAAAACAAAAGGCAAGGTTGACATAATAATTTCATTTCTCAGAGAATTGAAGCAGTCTAAACCCAACCTAGCTATATAAACACCCAGTGCTGATTTCTGCCAGGCCTGCAGAGTCAAAAAATCCTTGACATTAAACCTGTCTGGCGACAGGAAGTAGGGTAGAGGGTCTTAGATATAACAAGTCATTCTTTGAGCTTAATAAATCTAATAAGAAACAAAGCCATTGCCATGTTTCAGTTTGGAAATGAACACTAGCTATGTAAAGGATTTGGAGCTACTGTGACCCACAGTGGTAAACCACTACCTATGTCAAAAAAACAAAAAACAAAAAAACAAACATGAAATTGTGGTTAACTCCAGGGATTGGTTGAACCCAAAAAGAATCCTGAACACAGAGCATGGATCTTTAATTCCAATCCTTTCCTTTTAAATGTGTCTCTCTTCAACACATTAGTCAAATAATCAGGTCATTAGCAGGACTCTGGAGAATTTGGTTTTGTACTGAAGGGGTGTGTAAAAGCAGAGACACATGGTTGTGGGAGACCAGACCTTGAGGACCTGAGTAAGGACCTGAATGGGAGAGTTTTAGGCAAAAACCACTGCTGACCACAAACACAAAATGCCTTGTGTTTCTGTCTTAGATTTGACCCAAAATGATCATCAAGACCTTTTGTACAATATTATACAGGGCGGCTTCCTGTTACATCTGGCCTAAAAAAAAACAACATTTGGTAAAAGAATCTAAAAACAAAACATGGTGATGGTGGTAGTATGATGGTGTGGGACTGCTTTACTGCTTCAGATCTTGATTTAGTTTTGGGCATTTGTGTCCTGGTAAGGTTCAGACTGTCCCTCTGAGTCCCTGAGCTGGACCTTTAACACCAGAATAAGATTTTATGTACATTGTAAAAATGAATACATAAAGATTATTAAACCCCCAGTGTGTAAGATTGACTCCTATCTAGTGGTGCGCAAAATTAATTAAATAACTGAGAAGCACTAATTGCCTCGGCAGTAAGCAAATAGTAACTACTAATGAATCTGCAGTGTCATAAATGTGATAATATCAGCGTCCTACGGATTCAAGTAATGAGGTACAAAATTATACATAACTCATTTATTATTGAAACCAATACGTTGCAAGCTGAATTTTTTTGTTTCATTTTTTAGGTGATTTATCAAGGGAGGTTGGCTACGTCTCATCTTGACATAATTATTATCTAACATATGTTGTAGCGTTGAAAAGCTTGTAGTTCTATTGAATCAATCACAAGGATAAACTGATATTACTGCGGTCTATTGTCTCTGACAAGAGGAAAGACATCAACTCCCATTGCCTCTGACAACACATCTAGAAATATGAAACATATTAAGTATCGCTCGAGAAAACACGGCTTAAAGATGCGTACTGTCGACTGCTGTTATGACTTCTGTAAAGAATAACAGCATCTGATAAATGTTGAAAAAAAACTCATCCAGAGAGAAAAAAACAAACTCACCGTCTGTGCCCAGAGAACAGAGTAGCTGCTGGACTAAATTGCTCTGTTTCTAGTATAATGCCCCCCAAAAAGTTACACTTATATATAATAAACTTTCCTGTCCAAGGGAGCAGTCAGCAGACTCTGTCAGATTGATGCCCTGTTCCCTTATGAATTGTCTTCTCCTGGTTAAAGCTACTCCAGTATATACTCTTGTTTTTTCTCTGTTGTTGCTTCTTGTTTTTTCTTGGTTACTCTCTTAACAAAATTATGGGTGGTCCTCCATTTCAGCAGAAAATATCAAGTAGAATGATCATCTTTGTCTGCTTTATATCCTTCCTGCACTGATAACAAGTTTAATTATGCAAAGCTCACAAGTTTGTCCCTTATCTGCCTCTGTAGCCACAGGTGGTCACTCATAATTGATTTCCATTATGTCGCACCGCCATCTATGTATTTATAAACAAGACTATCTTAGCTATGAACCCATTCATTTTTTATTTTATTGGTAGGAGACAGAATATATATAAATGAAGCAATACTTTATTTTTGCTTATAAAAAGTCACATTACTTAAACTCTACCCTTCTAATGTTATAGTTTTTAACAGTTAATGACGGGATCATTATTTTAGGCGTTAAAATACATTTTGGAAGCTTTAAATAAAAAACGTGTCAGATTAGATTTGTTAATAAATATCTATTAACTAAACATATTATTTTTTATTCATGTCACATTATTACATAATTTCTTTAATTTATTTTGCTTTTCCAATAAAAGCAAAAAACACCTAATTTTTGTACCGTAACTTATCAGTCTATCTCTATTAGCTAAAAGCTGAAGTGTTGATGACAAGAACTAGAATAAGATGCTTCCTCTAACTGCTGCTCTCATATCTCGTTTGTTTGTCTTGGCCCCACAGAGCAGCCTAAACAGCATGATGAGCATGTACAGCGAGACCGGTGACTACGGAAACGCCAGGGTGAGTGGCGAGATCCTCCTTAACATCAGCTACAGCTACAAAACAGGCGCCCTGAATGTCTTGGTGAAAAAGTGTTACAACCTGGCAACCGGAGACGAGAGGAGGCAGCGCACAGATGCGTAAGAGTGCTTGGAGTTAATCTGATCACAACTGATGACATTTTGTTCGGATAGATTTGTGTTAATTTAGTCCATGTAAATTAAAAACACTAAAATACTTCACTTTTTGCAGGTATGTGAAGACTTACTTGCTTCCTGACACGTCTCGCCAGAGCAAGAGGAAAACCAGCATCAGACCCAACACCATTAACCCCGTGTTCAATGAGAACCTGAGAGTCAGTTACAGAAAAATCACCTTTGTTGGTTCGGAATAGAACCTTTCCTATTGCGCAGTTGCGAGCTGTTGTTTCCCCGTGTTTTTCAGTACGTGATCAGCCACTCGCAGCTGGAGACCCGGACCCTGCAGGTTTCTGTGTGGCACCACGACCGGTTTGGATACAACAGCTTCCTGGGAGAAGTGGAGCTGACCTTTGATTCCTGGGAGTTTGACTCTCAAATTGAGGATTGGTACTCTCTGCAGCCCAGGGTAGGACGCCCTGTTGTCTGTGTTCTTTTAAACCAGACAGCTTCAGGTGCTTAATTATGTGTGTGTGTGTAGGTAGAGGGCTGCAGCGACTCAACCATGCAGTACAAAGGAGAGCTGACTGTTGTGTTGAAGTACATACCTGCAGAGAAGAACCTCATGCTTCCTCTGGACCAGGTTCAAGGTATGTTTACGACTGAGCTGATCTCCACAGTTAATACTCCAGGTTCTTTTATAACTCTGACTAATATGTTTGGCCAACTCGTTTAACGTTTCAGTTCCCTGAAACAAAAATAAGCTTTTTTACTATGATGGATAAATGTTTTGATGTGTGATTGAGAGCATTTTCCTGTTGAGAGGCCAAACTTTTTTAACCATCTGAATCATACAGTCTTTCACAGATGACAGAAAATCTGTTTATGCATTCAGAAACATGTGAAATACCAAAACATGAGTGTATAATGAAATATAAACGATATTATTACCTTCCACACTGGGGTAAGTTTAAGAAAAAAAAAAAAACTTATTTGTCCCAATCCTTTAAGAACAAAACCTCATAGTCGGACAAATCTAGATGAAGTTGTTTGGAAACAATAAAAAGAATAATGTTTGAATAAGTCAATGTCAGGCATTTGACTTTGTTCCAACTGTCTTGCATGTTGTTGCTTAGGGTCTATTTTAGTACCAGTGGCTCTGGTGCTTTCCACAGTGGATAGAATATTGAAAAAAGAGGACTATATCTGCATTATTTATTTTCTCTTTTACTTAGCTAAAAGGTTTAACCAGGTTGGTGTTCCAACAGAACAAGGATCCCTAATTTTAAAAGGAATAAAACAGGCTGACATCAAGCTTTTGGACTTTTGGCCTGTACTTATACAGCACATCAAAAGGTTAATGGACAGGAAAGAGCTTCTCACTACATTTGGTCAATCATCCCATTTACACACGCATTCACAAGCTGATGGGGATGTAGCCACAGCTGCCTCAGTACAGAAGCACTTATCAACTATACTTCAAGTCTCTGTCAAGAAACTGTGGGGTACAGACTTGTAAAGCATTATGCCAGTTTGCAAAGCGACATCTTAGCAACTATGAAAATATATGTGTATTTTTTACTCTGCGTGGAAAGAAGCAAATCATTTAATGTTCATTCAAACTCGACTCTTTTTTTCCTAGAAAAAAGATGGTAAAATAAATCAATAAAAGCCAACAATTGATTTAACATTTGTGCTCATGATGAATTTATGACCACAATGGCAACGTATAATAGTTTGAGTTTGTTATTAGTCTAAAATAGTTATCTGCTGTCTATGTTTTTTCTTTCTGGAAGTTTGATGCTGAACTATTAAAGGGACCTCTGAGGGTGAGAATTGTGTTTGGCAGTGCAGCGTGAGTTTATAATAATGAGTAACCCACCAGCGAGCCGATCATTTTTAACAAGCATGAATACAGTTTTCCAGCCCTGTCTGAGCTATAATTAAACACTCAGTTCCATCTGACCCAACAAGTCACTATTAAAAAGTTGTCTTTACTTGCTCTCCTTTCGTCTCCAATTATTGCAGAGCCAAGAAAAAATTGTTGAGATTTATTTCTCTGCTTCGCTGTCTTATCTCACCTCCTGCGAAATTTAAAACATAACCATGTTTTTAGGTGTGGGGAAAATTTTATTTTTAAAAAAATTCATATAAATCAAAGGCAAACTGTTTAGATTCACAAACTTTTTACTAAAACACTGGATCCATTGTCTGAAATGTAGAAATAATTGAACTTGTGCCATCTCCATGTGCCTTTAGGTCAGTTTTAAAGTTTTGATAACACAAACACAGTGGACACAACATAACTTAAGTGGGTTTTTACACTTACAGTCCAATGGTTGTTTTTTCTGTTGTAGTAGCATTTTAAAGGGACTTTTAAGCTTGTAACCGGATGTAAAGGAGTCACAAGGACATCTTCTGCATTTTACCTGCAGCTGACTGTAATCAGCACAGTCTGAAAAATTGTCACCCTGTGCAAACGCCAATCACTGTCTATAAACAGGTGCTGAAAAACCATGTATTTCCACCACCTGAGAGCCTTTTTTTCTGACATACAAACAGTGATTTTTGCCTAAGTATAAACTAACCCCGACTTCAACCTCGTAGCCTTTGTTAAATTGCTCCCCTTAGAACCCTGTTGACTTTTCTTTAAAAACCTGTAATTTATCAGGTTGAAACTGCAACGTTCCAACATGTAAGTCATATCATAATACAATAAATAATTTAGGATGGCACAGACCATCACTTTGTATAATCAACTATTGTGGTTTGCAGTGTTTTGGGTCAATCGGATGTTGTGAGAAGCTGCATAGCTTATTTTAAATGTAAATCTGACAATAGCTGCTTCCCACACAAACGTCTGTTAGACCTGAAACACTCAGCTTTTCCAACTTTTAAAATTAGTATTTCATTTTTATTTTAATGACAAGAACTATGTGAGCTTATTTTTTCTGATAAGAAGAGTTGCTAAATATCCAGAATTATGTCAGCACCTAACTAATTAAGAAAAAGCTGTCTTCCGTTTCTCTATAAACATTGGACATATATTCTCAAATTAATGTGAATTTTTATGTCTAATTGAGCCCAACTCTAGTTTACAGAAAAAGTTGCCAAGCCTTAAAATGAATAAAGCAAAAGCTCACTCAGATTTGACAAAAACATTCTACAGGCTGTGTTTACTTTTACCTCTAGAAATTCTTCTAGAAAGATAAAGAGATTATCTTTATTATGACTGGTTTAAACTGCAGTGTGTGAGTAAGTTGGGTAAAAATTACTGTCTGTCAAACTGAGCAGAAACATTATAAACAGTTTAACTTGTTGATCCCAAACAGCTTTACCTTTAAATCTCTTTTTAAATGTAAAAAAGCTCAGTGTGTTATGACACAATCAGCCATACTGTCTGCAATTAATAATAGGGGTAGTTTTCCATCCTTCACTCCCCTGGAGGCCATCTGCCAAATTCATCCTTTGATTTATTGCTCCAGGCATCCATCACTCCCACAGCTCTGATTAATATTAAGGTTTGAGGTTCCTCTTGGTCATTCAGAGGTTGTATGTTTTTATAAAGATACTCTAAACTAACAAAGGATCCAAGACATCTTGTGTTTTTGGTTTACTTCAGGGCTAAGGTACAGACCCACAGAGTAATACTTTTTACCATTCTCATTTCTCTGTGGGCTTTAAAAGCTTTTGAAGCTTTTATTTAATAGCCAGTGTGATCAGTGTGTGTGAATGTATTTTTAGTTTGTGTTTTTCAGGTGCAGAAATGTTGAGCCCTCTGAGAGTTCTTGAGAACATTTCTCTTTGGTTTATTTATGACTCATTTTTCAGTTGTCAACACTTTAAAAAAAGGAACTTCCTCTTGTCTGACATCAAATCTTTCAAACATACATGTACAGCTTTTTACTCCAAATGCTTTAAAGACTTTGAGGTGCAACATCGAAAACATCTGTGCTGACAAATGGTTGATATTCTCTTTGTGCTCTCACCCGTTTGCAGTGAAGAAAAGCTTCCTCAAAGGCAAAAAGACGAGCAGCTTTACGCTGCCTAAAGGGGGCATGGTTGAGCTTTTGGTCAAAGGGGCCAAAAATCTGACTGCTGTCAAGTCTGGAGGCACATCGGATCCTTTTGTGAAAGGGTAAGATGAGAGTCAGGTCAGAGATTAGGTAGTTTAAAGGGAAAAATGGTGTCTTTAAATAACAGGTAAACATTTATCTGATTACTGCCTTTAAGTGCAATCAAACCCTTAATGACTAGTAACTCATGGTGTCACACTCTAATCGTCCATTTAGATCAAAACACTTGTTTTCCGAGTCTTTAACACCCACCTCACCCTTAGTTTGTAAACTACACATTATGAGGAAGACTCATGAATTGATCGATGTCTAGATGACAGTCACTGACATCCAATCAAAACAAGGTTGATTCTGAAGAGGATATTTGTTAACAGAGCGTGTTCAGAAAATATTAGGTGGAAGGAAGAAGTGTGGTTGGAAAATCTGGACCAGCAACAGGGAAAATCACCTTACAAGGGATAGACTGAGGCTGGAGTTGATGCATCAAGAGCTACAAAACAAAGGCAAACTCTAGATACAGGTTAAATGTTACAGTCCTTGTGCCACTCTTTCATAAGAGACTCTTTAAAAGGGTCTCAGGTGGGCTGAGGAGAAAAGCAGCTGGACTGTTACTCAATGGTCCAAAGTCCTGTTTTCAGATGAGAGTAAATTGAGCATTTTATTTTAAAAAATCAAGGCTCTAGAGTCTAGAGGAGAGATGGAAAGACCAAAATCCTTTTGGTTTGAAGTCCCTGGTACAGTAAGTATTGTTTTGGTGGTGGATCACTGCTTGGTCAAGACAAACATCTGCCAGGAAATTCTAAAGCACTTCTCTGCATGAAGATGGATATTTAATGCTTATTTTATAAGATTTGATTCAGACTCATACAGAAAAAAGTACCAAAAGCTGACGACCTTCTTAACAACCCATCAGAGCCACCTTTTGTTTCTCTCTCCCCCTTACATAACTTTTGGACACACCTACAGTATATTTATCTCCGTTTTCTCCTGCATCAGTCAGAACTGATGAAGTCTCTTGGATGAGAGGCGAAACGTCTTCTAGAAAACTACACGTCCAGTTGCCTAAACTGAACTTTCCTAGCTTGACCATGACCTTGATGACTGAGAGCCTTCACCGATACCAAAAGCTGGTTAAAATGACTGTGGAGTTTTTAATTGGCCAGAAAACTCCCCCTGATTTGAACCCCTTAAAAAACCTATTGGTTTTTGTCAAAAGAAAAACAATTGTTATTATCTAAAAGGTAAGAATCAGGATTTGTTTTATACTGATATATTTTAAGTACTATCTTTAATCTGTTTTATTGACTTAATATAGTAAAGATCACAGACAAGAATTGAACCAAAATGTTTTACTAAGCTTTACTGAATTATAATTATTCATGATCCAGAGTTTATTGAATTAAAAATCTGGATAATTCTGTCCAAAATTCAATTTAAAGGAAGATGCCAGTATTTCTAACTACTTTGTAGTTCTTCCTATTCAATAAGGTCTTCTTCTATGTAAGCTTGTCTCTTTATTTTAAAGTTTTAATTATCTTGTTTGCTTTTTTCTGTTACAGATAATAATTTTTTTTGTTGTTTATTTTCCATTTTCAGAGTATTTACATTAACAATTGTTGGTTAAAAAAAAAAAAAAAGACCAGAGTTGAATAGCAGAGATATTCTGGTCAATGTTAAGCTACAGTAGGGTAAGGATCATTTCTAAACTTTTTGCACTAGGTACCTTCTTCCAGACAATAACAAGTCTACCAAGCACAAAACAGCGGTGGAGCGACGCACAGTGAACCCACAGTGGAACCACACCTTCACCTACTGTGGCCTGCAGGATGGAGACCTCAATAACATCTGCCTTGAGCTGACCGTGTGGGACAAAGAAGCTTTGTCCAGCAACGTCTTCCTGGGAGGAGTCAGGCTGGGAGCTGGGACAGGTAGGGGGACAAACTATTAGGTTACAAGGTAGGCTTGCAAAGGTTCTCACACAACTGGAGCTTTTTCAGACATTATTGACCTAAACATTAATGGATACATGGTGTTTAGAATGTTGAATGTATTTATATTCAGCCCCTTGAGACATGCAGCTATTTAATTTTTAGGTATATTTGCCAATTCTTTGCAAAACAGTGTTTCAATTCTAACACATACAAATGCTTTGATCTAAAATATGTCCTTGTATCTGGTTGGTTTTATTTTTGTTTGTTTTTTTTGTTGTTGTTGTTGCTCTAAGATTATGCTAAACTTAATCTCATCCATCTTAAGATCATTATTTAAGACATACATAAATAAGCATCTTTGCCACCTTTGGTGTTCATTTTCTAACACGATGCATTTTGCAGGTAATCTAAAAAGTTCCATTTGCATGAAGTTCATTGAGTGTTTAACACAGAAAATGGTTCTGAATACTCCTGCAACCAACTTTTTGAAAATTAAAAAAAAAGTCTAAGTTTCCTTTTACTTCACATTTCTAAACCTATTTATGTTGTTCATTTTAAGTTCTAAAGGGCTGAATGCTGTTACAGTAAATGTTATCGGGCAAATATTGTATATGTTTGACTCTCTGATGATCTAAACTAGGAGATTTTTCTAATATCACTTTAAAACATATTGAACTGTGCATAGCTTTATGCTACAGAAGTTACTGATATAAGTTAATCGAAACCATTCTAAAAATGTATATTTTTATATCATCTAATTGTGTTAAACCCAACGAGACTGGAACATATTGAAATTCTCAGGGCCAATTTGTTGTATTCTAACAAACTAAGAAACAAATATTTGTGTTTGTGTCATTTTCCTAAAGGGAAAAGCTATGGGAACGAGGTGGATTGGATGGACTCCTATGGGGAAGAGAAGGAGGTTTGGCAACGAATGGTTGAAAACCCAGAAGTACCTCAAGAGTGTACTCTGATGCTGCGATCAAGCATGCGCAAGTGCAACACATGAACTTTAACCGAAGCACAATTACAACAACAAATTACAGGGAGGAAAGGAAAGGAAGTGGTCTGAAATTATGAGGAGAGAACTGGAGAGGTCAGCCGGGCGAGAAGAAAAGCAAACAGCGACTTTAATGAGACCATCTCTCTCTGTACTTTCCTTCTTGATCAGATGTCCTCTCCTGCCCCCCACAGCCGGTCATGCCTTACTCACTCACCCACACGTGCCCGTCTTTCCTCCCCAAACATCTGTCTTGACCAAACACTGCTAGCGTTTACTGCTGTTCGTATTTAACTCTCTGTAACTTCTAGAAAAGCACATGGTGACCCCTGATGTGTCTGTTCTCGTCTCGTCTGTGGGCCGTTTCTGCATGTAGTAGCTGCTAATCGAGGCGATTAAAGATGTATTAGATGAAGCGTTGGTCAATAATGTATGTGAACATTCCCTTTTTAGGCGAGCAAGCCAAGTTGCTTATAAATATAGATATAGCTCATTGCCAGTACTGCATAATGCGGGGAAAAGCAGCAAGGCCTAAAAATACCCACATAAAACCCTCCTTGCTTTTTGTTAAAAGATTCAAATATGATGGAAGAGGACCGAGAACAGTTTTATAGATGAAAAGATACCAGTAATTGAGGCGTTGGGCAGAGAGCGAGGGCCAGTTTACTGTGAAGTAGAGATCACATGGTGGGTAAGTGGGCCAAAGTTGGCAATACCACTGTGTTACCATTAGAGTTAACCATGACCCCCCATGGTTAACACTAATATTGATTGTTGGTTTTACGTTGACAGTTTGGAAAACCTTATCTTTAATTCTTACATTTGTTTATTTAAACTAGTGTAATGCAAAATTCTCCCCTCAAAAAAGCCCACATTTAAGATTAGAGAAATCTAAAGATTTTGGGTGTTTTAACATATATTTCATAGTTTTTATAACCCCCAAATCTTATCTTTTACTTCAACTTCAACTTTTAGATTGATCGCTTTCATAGCATAGTAAAATTACTAATAAGATGTTTTATCCATATATTTATCCAGCAAAACAGGAAAAAAACCTAAAAATCCTGCTTTCTATTTAAATCTAAAAGTTAGAATACGAATACGTACAACATAAACGTCTGGTTTCTTTCGTGGATCTATCTGTTTAAAAAAATATTGTGGAAAAAAATTGAATTTAGAGTAAATGTGGGGTAAAATCATGAACTTTAGAGAGTGACTTTTCCTTTCCTCAATATGACTTCCATCCATTTACAGCATTTAGTCTTACTGATCATTAAGAAGTGCTCTGTGCTGTAAATAATGGTGAAAAAAAAGTCAATTAAAAACAATGGATAGGCTGTGAAATAACTTGACATGACTCCTATTCCTAAATAGGTTTTTGTGTTTTAGCTTCTGGTTATTTTTTTTCTTTTATATACCCTTTACAATTGAATTAAGGCTGGGTTATAAATTACCAGGTATGAAAATACATTGAGTTGGGCTGCTTTTCCTCTCTGGTTTAAAGTCAATATATCAAATGTGGCACAAAGTCTTGTCTGATTAGAACATTTAGAGTAGCTTCTTTGTAAAGTTACATAACACTGTATCAGTGTGTTCATAAGAATCGCATATCAAGGTACAAAAACAAAAAAAGCTACACAAAGCACTGATGCTGCTATCACTTTACACCTAGAGGAGAAGGTGTGATCTGCAGAGTGTTCTCAGGAACCCTGAGCCGGGTCTGTGTGTTACAGAGTGAGTCAGCACCGACGTGAGCAGCCATCATCTCAGGGAGGGGGGGGGGGCGATAATGAGCCACAGATAGTCAGACGGTGACCGTGTCATTGCTGCCATCATTTGTCCTGTGATGATTCCTGAATATGAAACCTTCATAGACATTATATCATGTGAAATGCTAGTTATATTCCCAGGGTCTCTGTAAACGGTCTGCTCTAAACTCCCAGTTACAGATAAAAAGTAATAATAATCATAATTCATGTGTTGACCATTTGGCATGACCAAAAAAAATCTCATGCAGTTTCTCATTAAAGAGGAAACTCTTTCTATACTGCATGTACCCTTTCTGTTTTGTCTGGTTTTAATTATCAAACTCACTTCTCAAGCTTGTTTTCTCTCAAATGTGCTTCAAGAATATTTTCAAATAAATGCATCTTTCCATAGACTATATGATTGTTTTATTGTTTGATGAGAATATTACTGATATTAAACAATTTCTGATTGATTTCTGTTTGTTGTTTGTTCTGTTTTTAGATGTAGGATTTTACATAAATTGATTTAAACAAAGGTTTGATAAAAGAAAACATTTTTTTAGGCCTTGACACTAACAAGTCTGGTGTGTAAGTTTCATTGTTTAGTTCTAGATATGTTCCTGCCTCACAATACAAGATGAATACTGGTTACAATCATGCATTACTCATGTAACAACAAAATAAAGTCTGATTCATTTTTTTGTGCATGAAGATCATTTAGCTACAACCTTAGAAGAAAAATGTGTCTAAAAAAAAAAGCACACCGACGTATTTTTGAGCTTGAGTCAAACAAAATATAGAATGCCCAGCGATAGTTGTGGCTGTCCTTACATAATTCACAGCTTTAATATTTGTTTTATCTGACATATTAAACCCGTAGACTCCTGAATTCATACATTTTCACCCATAAAGCTGTTTTTGGACTGCTTCCTCCTCAACTTTCCTCATATCTGACCTTTAGTCCAGATGTAACTTTTCCACCTAAGACTTTCTTTCAGTTTTCCATTAATACAATCAGATCTTGCCTTGTTGATTCATTTAGGACAATTTATACTTTTTGTAAAAGACTAAGAGGAATTTTCTTTTGTGCCTTGCTTTTGTTTCTAAGTCATTATTCTTAGCCTATTTAATTTAGTCAAAGTTTTTTTGATCGTACTTTTAGTATAATTGTAGTTTGTAAGATTATGAGATAAAATTGTTGTATTAAAGAAACTACTGTTTTGAGTTTTTTTAAAAGCGATTTAGTGAAAGAAGCCATCAAAGGTGGTTTCTTTTAGACAGTAACAAAATCTAACTTTTTAGCAGATATGGAAAAAAAAGTGGTTAAAATCACAATTGATGCAGCACCCACACTATAAAACATGGTTCAAACACCATGCAGTGGGAATGTTTTACATTGGGGGGGCGGGGATCTAGTTAGAACTACAGAGCTATCTTGGAACAAAACCCCTTAGAAGCTGCACAAGACTTAAAAAGAGGCTTAAAATGTGTGAATATACTGTTCTTTATATCCTTTAAGTAGCTTTTTCTAAAGTTAATACAGCTATACACTGTGAGTGCCTAAAATCAAATTCCCTGTTTATGCACACAACCTCATTCAATAAAGCTGATTCTGAGTGTCAGATAATTATCAGAAACCTTTTTTGCTTAAAATGCCATAAATGTAACCTGAACTGAAATGTAAATTATTTCATCTGTGTTTGATCACTGTGTGGCTAAAGGACTCAAATGTCAGATTTCAAAAATAATACATTTTTGGAATGTAATGTAATATAAATGAATAATAACACTGAAAGAGAAAAAATGTAAAAAGGTTTAGGGTGTACTGTCACAATAAGGCCTTGTAATGACCATGCACTGAAAAGCAGAGCATTTAATAAATCTGTGTCTCTATCCCAACCACAGAGCATTTCCATTTAAACTATGGTGAATCTCTGAGTCAATCATCATCGTTTAAATTAATGGGCTGGAATGACATCGAGATGACGAAGATTTCTCCCCAGAAATAAACCAGACTGACTCACATTGTCACTAAGAAGCACAACCTCTGCATCACTCATTTTTTTTTATTTGTTTTATAGATTCAAATTACATCGAAAAGTAAGATATAAATATTTGAATGGATAGAAAATGTCCAAACATTACTTTTTACAAAATAGTAAAACATATTTCTGCTCTGAAAATGTATAAAAAATAAGATACAACATGAAAATATGACACCGATGAATCAATGTGACTGGATTGCACTGTGTGATCTGTTCAGACCAGCCTCAGATCAGCAACTTGGCAGATATCTTTGATGACACACAGACACACATCACACACACACACACATACACTAACGCAAAGACACACATGGATATGGCAGGAGTTTAAAGAGGAATGTGTGAACATATGGGTTAAAACTATGATGATCTGAGCTGTCTGTGTCTGGATAAAATAAGAGCAATGCTCCATGAATGGGCTCTCCCATGTTATGACTGACAGGTCTGTCCCGCCTCCCGCTGTAACACCATCTCATCCTTACGGAGGGGGAGCGTGTCGATTGTGGTGAATAATTCAGCTGCTGTGATGGGGAACGGATAGCGCTGCTTGTCTATGCCTTGCTTGTCCACCAGCACCATTTGGAACGATCTCTGAGGGATCCGGAGCAGTAACCTTGGAAACACATCAGTTAGCAGAAAGAATGATGAAAAGGTCATGTTAGCTGAAGTTAGGCTGTGCAGGTGTGTGTATGTCTGTTAGTACCTGAGCTGCAGGGCCAGTGCAGGCGTTAGAAGTCTGTGCCGAATTCGTCCAACCTGTGCCGGGTAGATCCCAACAAGCTCAATAACCGTCACGTGTCTCAGGTCCAGTCCACACTGAGCAGGCTGTTAAGGGACAAACATAGCTGTGTTCATTTTGTTACACAAATAAAAAAAAGGAAAGCACAGATCATATAACTGAAGTGATACAATTAATTTGAGATTGTGTAAATTTCTGTTGATACATATATTTATCAGAAGTCCAATCCAGCAGAGGCAAGGAAATCAAGATGCAAAAGAGATGCTTTGCTGACGTCAGTATCCTAAGCCTACACATTTGAAATTAAAAAAAGCATCCAAATGTGTTTACAAGCTTGGATGATCTGCTTCAGAAAAAAAAGACATTTTTTATAATAAAATATTTTGTATCAACACAAAGAAACTAAAACCATGAAAGCAAATCTCCATTCAGATTATGGCCCAGAAATATGCCATCATATCTACAGATGAAGCCAGTTGTAAAGATAGAAAATCTAGAAATCAGACACTTTAAAAGATTTTGCCTAATGAAAGATTAATGGCTTTCTGGATGTAAAAACACATTGGACAGATCTAAAACAAAACAAATTTTAAGTTTTTTTTTGCTTGTTTTTCCATTTTTTTAAACCCAAAACAGAAACCCTTATGTGGGCATACAGCAAAAATCCATTTCACCATCTTGTTAATTCAGGGGGGTGGGGGGTGTTTTTGTCAAAAATAATTGAACAGATCAGAACCAAACCTCATGTCTACATTCATAGAAATTATATAACATATATAACATGGTAATAAACGATCAATATTTGGCATAGCATGTAAAACAGGCTGCGACAGACTGTCGACCTGTACAGGGTGTACCCCGCCTTTCGCTCGTAGTCTACCGGAGATAGGCACTGACCCCACCGCGACCCAGACGGAATAAGCAGGAGAAGATGGATGAATGTTAAATGGAGGTTTTTTTTATTTTTCTATTATTTATTTATTTTTTTCTTGTATCTCTCAAAATCTTTTGATTGAATCAGGTATTCTTTTTAAACCAAGCTTCCCTATAAAAATATTTCAAATTTGTTTTCCATTTTGTGCGCAGGACTACATTACGAAAACATTTTTGTTTCAAAAACACTTTTCTTTTCAAAACAAAATCATAGCTGGAAGCAAGCACACATTTGTATCTCTGCAGAATATTTTAAAATCGTTTTTTATAAGACTGTATTTAAGCCCATTTTTTGGTTAATTCTACAGCTGTTAGTGGATCAAAGGGGATCCTATATATATATATTTATTAATTCAGAGGTCATTCAAAAAAATCATTGTAGGTTGAACACAAACACTAGCTGAATACAGTAAGCCAGCAGCTTACGTTTTTTTTAAAAGCAATGTAAAAGTTCCTGTTAGGAAATTAGGAAACCTCTAAGCTCAATACTGGGTTTTTATTTACTGTCATCTGCTTGAAACATTTCTAAATTCTCACAATGTAAAATATCTGAAACACAGCAATTTCATGATTTATTTTTGCCTCATCACGCAGTGTATTTGACTGGTTAGCGAAGCATTAGGGCCGAATGAGTAATTGACCAATATATGGACTCATGATGTCCTCGACCTTTAACCTAAGAACCAGTCTTGCTCTCAGTCATCTGAATCTTTTCCTTTTAACAAAATAAAATGTTTATTATATAATTAATATCTATGATTTAAAAAGGTTCTTATTTTAAAGAATCACCTTTTTATTAGGTGTAGAAATTAAGAAAAGAACATTTACAAAAGCAGGATGGACACCTTTTCTTATGCATAAAGCTGATATTTGTGTAAAATGTACAGAAAAAGTCAATAGTTTCCAACTAAATGACAAGAAAATATATAAATCCTACTTAAAATTTTTGTTTGATTATGTTGTGTAAACTCACTGAAACTTTTTAATGAAAAACATTGAAAAACTTTTCAAATTTACCTTTGTTATCATATTGATATTTAAAAACACAACCAAACACTGGTTCTTTATCATTTTTCGTGGTCATGTTTTTAATATCTGTTGTGGAAGGGTGTATTGGCTTCTGTATTTGAAAAGATTTTCACGTTCAAGCACAAGTCTCATCAATATGCTTTTGTGTGGATTCTGTGACAGGGTTTTTCTACGGCTCTAATCTTCTCTTTGTCATTACAGAAATTGAGTTTTATTTAAAGGATGCTGATGTGAAAGAATCTGCTGCATCCTCAGTGCTGAGTTAATAAATGTCCAAAACAATTTGATTAAAATCACGCTCCAAATGTTCACACTGACTACTGTCAGCACACATTTTATCCACTTAATTGCATATACAGTTAAGAAGAACGACACAGCTGGAACACAAAAGGTTGCTGTTATCTTTATGGTCCAAATAATTATGTTCATCCAGCTTGGCACAGACATCTTGGATGACACCATAATAATACCATCTGTAATACCATAATGGTGTGTTTGCTCCCTGTCTGTGATAAAAGTAGCAGCTTTATGGCGGCAATTATTTCTTCAATCACCTCAGCAAGGTGACATAAACACCTATGAATCCTTCAATTTTATTACTTTAATTACGTATCAGTTTATTGTTATAAAAGTATGGGATCTTATTAAATAATTTGTTCCTAAATATTAGTCATGTTTTGTCAAATGTTTCTGCTCTAGTTTTAAAAGTGTTTGGGGTTATCAGTGGTCCTGCTAATGATTTAAACTCTGTGTGTTCAAAGCTGAACTCAGACTCAGAGGTTAAAATAAAAGCACATTCTGTTCTTTTTCTGTACATGGTCATAAGGTGGCAGGGGAACTGGTGTCTATCTCCAGTGGTCATTGTGTGAGAGGAAACACAAAGGGATACAAAGGCCAAATCAACGTGCACACACATTTTCGTCTTGCTTTTTGCTGTGAGGAACATGTGTGACTCCCATTAATATCCATTGATTTTTGGTTCTTTTAAACCTTTTCTATACTAAAACCCTGAACATTAACCTAAACCTAAACTTTACCAGTAACCTTAAGCTAAACTCAGTTCACACCTTAGTACTAAACCGTTAGACAAAAAGTGAGGACCAGTAAAATGTGCTCATTGTGCTACAGACTTCAATTTAATGGTGAAATTGGTTCTGACTCTGATGCCAAACATCGAATCAACAGTGCAAACAACTGCACTGCTGAACAGCTGAACATAAAATATACATTTCTTTTATCTTCATTACTTATTCAGATCTACATTTTAAATTATTTAAATACGATAATTCCTTAACTATAAAACTGAAATTAAATTTGACTCTAGTTTACTTCACAGAATTTGATTATTTTTCGATATAGCTGTTTGCATGCTCCAAATAAGGCTGCATGTTGGTGCAGATGAAAGCACTGTTTCCTTGAATGTTTTAAGTTTATTTATTGATTTGTTTATTTTATTTTTTCTGCATTTAGAATAAACACTTGACAAAAATACACAACCTAATTGTTCACATTAATATACTACTGTTAAAGAGGTCCGAGTTCATGCTGTTTTCAGATTTAGTTTTTCTGTTTTATAAGGCAGAACAGGACATTATGTGTCTGCAGGTCTTCTGGGATTCTTCTATGTAATAAGAAATAAATAAAACCTTCTATTTAATCTATGCAATAATGTATGTTTACATTTGTATTACAGAGGACCAAATTTGATAAAAGTAAAGTAATTTTGTTTTTTGCAGAAATGTAGGTTAGAAACACACAAGTTACTTTTTCAATACATGTTACCGTCCTACCTGCTCTTCCAACATCCCATAAAAGAATCTCCCAATGCTCTTCTTCTCATGAACGCTCATTACTAGTAGATTAAATGTAGAATAGGCGTAGAATGTAGAACCCGAAACCAGAAGAAGATCATCTAGCAGACCTTTAATTTAGATGACATGGATATGTAAATACTGTATGTGCTTTTATTTATCACCAAGGGCTTTAGGAAAATCAATTTTGTCTTTATTTGGAAATGTTGTACCTGATCATCTTCCTTTTGGTACAGTACAGCTTTGCTGCCAGAAAGTTTGAGACCTTTAGGGTTTTCATATGGTCTCAGTGCATAACAGAACTTGACCCACTAAGGATTACATTAATTTCTAAGATGTTAATTTCTAAACAGGTTTGAGTTTTTATGTTTTCATAAGGAGAACAGAATATAAAAAAATCTTAAAATACAAATATTACTTTTTTTCGGTATACTTGGCAAGTCGGGAAAGACATTTGTCTTTTAAGTCAAGTTGTATGTGTCCCGAGAAAGTACATGCTTGGGCATTTGCTTTCAGCAGAATGTGGTTTCTTGTTTAAAGAAAAGACTCCAAAGTCAAAAAAAAGTATTAACATCCAAAATTAGAAGTTGCATTTAAAAGAACAACAAAAAAGAAAGAAATATAAAAGGACATAACTGCATGAGTCAAATCAAAAACAATAGACTCAGTGACTCCATAACCTGGAGCTCGAACATAACAGAGCACAAGCTCTGCAACTGAGAGCAAAGAACGAGTGTTTTATGTTATGCTTTGCAGAGGGATTAACTAATATGGCTCTCTGAATCATAACTCTCGCAACTCTGAAACAAAATATTAAATTTAGATAAGGAACTACATCTTAATGTAGTCTG
>JAUZNJ010079256.1:0-11532 GCA_034780135.1 Jordanella pulchra
CAAATTACTGAAAGCCCAACAAGATAATATAGAAGGCCGGTTCCATTCTAGGAACTCCTTTTGATCCTCTGGAGATTCGTCAATACAAAATCTTGGTGAAAAATTAATGCAACACTGGATGGAAATAAACCTTGTGACACTGCAGAAGCTACAATGCAGAAGATACAATGTCACAGCGAATGCGGGCTATAATCAAAGCTAAAGGTGGTCCAACAAAATATTAGAGAGTGCGCCAATTTTTTGGTGGCGACCTTTTTTTTCGCCAGGCAGTGTCTAACCATACAAATGAACTAGAAGGATAGCTATACAGTCTTAAATCACACTGTAAAAAACAATCTGCTTCGGCAACTGCAAAGGTTAGACATTTCTTCACTTAATATAGTTGGATGCAATGTTTGAAGTCAATTAGATTTTTTTGTCAGGTTCTGAAAATAAGAAGTTGCTTTAGGTTGTGAAGTGTTTGTGGTGAATATACCATTAACTGTGAGGAACCTGGATCTATTTTTGTTGTAATGTTTGTATATTTTTGTTTTTTTATTATAAGAGGTAATTGTTTTATTAAAAAAATCTTTATCATTATAATTTTTTGTTCAAGCAATAAAGTTGAGGAATGCTTATAAATTATGCGCATGCAAACTGTTTTAGAATGCTGTTCCCCTCAGTGTGGGATGTAAAATCTCTCTTTATATGACTGTTTTTTATGTCATTTGAATTGCTGATTTAGACATTTTATCTTTTCCCATGTTTACTATAGCTCAGTGAAAATGACCATGCAAGGTTTATCTGGCTCCTTTTACTTTGTCAACAAAAATCACATGGAGAAAATTCCTTAATCCTTTTTATCGTTACGCATACAGTAAGCAGGTCAGATATGATTTAGGTGTAAGAAATTAAGGGCAAAATATTTTTTTACAATCATTAATTAATTAGTGCATGACAATTATTATTTCAATCCACCCCCTTTCTAAAACAGAAGACTTTTTCTTAAAATTCATAAAACCAATGATTAATGGGCTTAGAAATTTAAAAAAGGTAAATCAATATCAAATTAAATAAGATCTTTATTTTCCTCCTTCCAAAGGGGTGGAGTTGATGAAGCAGCTAAAGTTATATGTAATCAAAGCCAATTTTTTCAGGTTATCATCTTTAAGAATGAAGGTCTTAGATTAAAACATCCCATAAAAAGTGTAAAAGTTAGAAGCCCCGATTAAAGAAAAGCAACACTGCTCATAGGAAAAACCTCAGCAAGCTAAGGTTGACGTTAAAGCACCACATATCAAAGATCCAAGACCTTGTAGATTTCGTAATTAATTTATTGAAAATGTTAGAACCCACTTCTTTGTGATTACATTGGATTTTGTTTTTGCATTTTTATTTTTGCAACAGTTTTAATATCAAGTAGTTTTTTACTGTGCTTGCTCTACATAAATTATCGCTTTATGATTGATCTGTAGATTTAATTTTGCTTAGTTTTTGAAGTGATCTTGTGGTTCATACTTCTTACTATACATGGATAGGTTTGCCTTTTTATTATTGCTTAAAGGAGTTGGTACAGTATAATAAAAAGTGAACTTGTACATAAAGTTTGAAAATCTGATACTCAAAGACAGTTAGGTATATGTTTTGATATTTAAAAATACTGTATGAAAATGCTCTAACACAAACCAATTATTGTTGTATTTGCTGTACTTATATGAGCTGTTGACCTCATCTTTATTTACAAGCCTTGTGCAGCTTCTAATTGATTTTCTTTAGGATTGTTCTGGAGAACCTGTCCCTCATGAACTCTGGCTATCTTCCTATTATCAAAAGAAGAAAAGTGTCCCAACAGCTTCATGTTGTCACCATTTTTGTCATCTCTGGGCATTTTATTTTGTCTTATGGGCAAACACTCAACCTGAGGAGTAGATAAAGTCAAATTTACATTCATTCAGTCACATTCATGTAATCCCATCCTTAAACCCATACAGACATACTGGAGAACTCAACGAAGACACACACAGGGGCAGACACTAAACATATCGTTTAATTCCCCATAAATACACTATCCTACCAGCTCTGGGGGCCAATTCCCTTTGGGTTAACAGGTCCACAAAACAATGAAATCTCCACACCCCAAAGTATGGAAAGGGGGCAGGCAGCCTGCGTTCTAAAGTGACAAAAATAAATAAATAAATAAAAAAAGAACTGGGATCGGGTGCCACCAAAGGGAGGAGAGCAGCAGTGCAGTCCAGGTCAAGCCCCAAACCCCACCCCAGACCCATCCCAAAATGGGACACCCCCCCAATGGCGCTGGCCATGGCTCCTTCATGGCACCCCCCCATAAACTGCACACCCACCCCCACAGATGCCAGAGCAGGTATCCAACCTGCCAAAGCGCCCCCCTGCCTTGCCCACTTCAAGATTTAAAGCTTGAACCTTCCTCACAGACTCTTGAACGGACTCTTAAACCCCCTTTTCCCCTTTTATTTGCTTTATTTATCTATTTTGTTTATTTTCAGTAGTGTTTAGCATTTTTAGTGATTATTAGCTAATAAAGGTACGATTGTATTTTAATCTGTGGTCTTTTGTGTTTATTTTATACAATGAACGTTTTTTTCAGCCTTTCTAGTTGACTGCTGAATGAACTGAGACTTGTTCTTTGGTTGGTGATTAATAACTCTGCTGATAGCCGTAGACTAAATTACTAAATTGGGGAAAGGTACTAGATTTTGACAGCCAAATCTAGGAGCCCCAACTTGAGAAAAAGGCTAAGAACCCTGGTGATTAAGCAATTACAATTATAATCATTTGACTAATAATCATTAATTGATTTTACTCTCGATTCCAAATGACCTATCAATTAGCTACAACTTCCAATTGTAGTTACTTAATATATTCATAATCTGGTAAAGTATCACACCATGGGTCAACACTGGTTTTTAAGCCAAATAACAATCAGCATTTGGCTCCCTTCCCATTGGCAAATAAAGCCAGGTTTGACCCCTTGCTGTCAAGCTGTGCGGCCTCTGTCTCCCCACTGAGACATGTCTGGTGACGGCATCACCCTGAGTTAGCGCTGATTATGTCGCCAGTGGGACGGAAATCAGGAAAATAAAAAATAGAGAGCGACATGGAAAGGAGCCAGGGAGTTGACATCTATACGTTGTACTCAATGGAATCATGTCAAAACATCTACCAGACCGCATACAAAAACATTTTGTTGAGAAAAGGGGAGTGTATAATTGCAGGGATAATTTCAAAAGAATGTGCATTTCAATACATGGTGTGAACGTATGGGACAAACCCAGTATTGAAATAAAGCATTACATAAAATAATTTATTTGCTCACTTAATGGACCTTTGGAGTTGCATGGACTTATAAGTTAAATAAGAATTGGGAAAATTGATGTTTTTAAGGGCTATAAAAATGGGAATTTTAATAATTAAATAACTTCACTTCTTCATGCCGTTTTAAGAAATAAGCACTAATTTATAATATACGTAGGCCTATGCCATTAATTATACAAGCTGTTAGCATGTGTTAATGTTTCAATTTTTATTTCCTGGACTGACTAAAATATATTCATTTATTCATGTTTAAGGATGGTGTATACAGTTACCTACCAACCTAAATACCTAACCACCTAATTACTTACAGTATTTACCTACCAAAGTACTTAACCACTTGCTTATCTACTTACTTACTTACTTTTTGGTTCTGAGATTGCAAATCAAGGTAAAAAAAAAGGGATCAAACTCAAAGACAGTGCTGACAAAAAAACAATAATTCAAAACAACAAGTGTGAAAAACTGTGTGGAAGAGGGAGAGTGCTGAAAAAGAAGAGAAAGAGAAGGATTAGTTACCCTTGCCTTTTGACAGATTTGCTGTAAGAAAAACATCAACTGGGAATAGTAGAGATCAATAATCTCACTGCCACAAACACAAATACACACACACTTAAAAGGGGGTGGTGTGGATCAATATCCTTGGAACAACATTCCTGTAAACAGCATTAATGAACGCACATCTGTATACAGAAAATATCTTATGGAACAAATCATTATATGCCATATAACCTCATTCCAACAAAGTATCTTTTACAGAAACAGTGGGAAGTTTGACTAAAATAATTGTTTTTTTTCCCCTCCTTAAAGAATATGTTAAGTTTTAGCCCCCTAAATTTTGATGCCATTAATATAAAATCAACCACAGCTAATTAGCTTAAGCCACCCAAGTGCTAAATGGCCTCCTGGTGTACTTAATGTAATACACAGCTGGTCTATGTCAAGACCTCAAAGGTTTATCAGAGATCATCAGTGAATAAACACCATCAAAAGATTTTAAAAAAATGAACGCTTACTTCAGGGTTAAATTTGCTTAGAACATTAATTCACAGTAAGGTTGATAAAGTCATGCCCAAAGTTTTACCATCTCACTGAACAGTTTTTGTTTATTTCTTGGAAAAATGAAGGAGAAAATAGCAGCTGAAAAAATACTAAGACAAATTTCCTGATAAATTTCAATATTGCAGGTAGAACATTTTTAAAAAGTTAAATAAGAATAACCCATCCACAGGACTTATTCTACATGTTTTCTATCTACTAAGGCAAATGTGTGAAAATCTGAATTGAGATATTATTCTTTAGTTTTAAGAAAAAATGTTTACAAGAGAAATGGCCAAAAACAAATGACAGCAACACAAATGGGGACACCTTCCCCACTTTGACATGGCAGCGTCATGCTAAGGGGGTGCTTTAGTTCATCAGAGATATTTAAGTTGAGAAGCTGGTCACAGTAGATGGAGAGATGTATGGAGCTAAATATAGGGAAAACCTGAAAAACACTAAATGTACATAAAAAAAATGGTTTTCTAGGAATCTGGCCAAATATATTAGTTCTCCAAAATCCTGACAGCCCAGGGTAGAGAACAGAAGGCTGAGTGATAGTTTAGCACACCAGCTTCTCTACTGTAACCCACTCTTTATTCCATACAGACAGTGTCTAGCCCACGACAAAAATCCAATAAATTAGCAAAGAATCCTAAAGGGGTAAAAACCATAATAATATAATTAAAATTAAAATGACTCCAATCAGGTAAAAAGTTTAAATAATCAAATGTAGTTTATTTAACATAAGATCTCTTCCTTCAAGAAGTATGTTAGTTAATGACTTGATTTGTGATAGTCAAATTACTTTATGTTGTCTTGCAGAAACTTGGCTGCAGCCAGAGGATTATGTGAGCATAAATGAGGCAACTCCCTCTAGTTATTTAAATTTTCACATACCCAGAAATTCTGGGCGAGGAGGAGTAGCAACAATCTTCCACATCTTCCAATTCTTTTAAATACCTAACTGTTAGTTCCCCTCATCCAAATTGCAACGCAACAAAACCTCTGCTGTTTGTAACTTTAGATCGTTCACCAGGTGCTCACTCTGAATTTTTAGATCAGTTTTCCTTTTGGATTCAGTGTCAAATACTGACAATGTCTTTATAGTGGGGGATTTTAACATCCTTGCAGACATTGCAGGTGGTAGCTTTAATGCTATCTTAGACTCTATTGGCTTTGTTCAAAATGTGAATAGTGCCACACATTCCCATGTTCATACTCTGTACCTTGTCCTGACATACAGCACTGAATGTAAAGAGATAACAGTATTTCCTCACAACCCTGTCCTCTCTGGCCACTTTTTAGTAACCTTCAAAATTACTTTAACCCTTTAACTGCCTAGTCAACCAAACGGTTTACCATTTGCACTGAAAACGGCAGACTGGAGGTTGACAAGGCGGTTAAAGAGTTAACAGAGTTCTCCTCCCCCAAAAAAAGGTTTCACTTTAGCAGATCACTATCAGATAATGCAGTTATTAAGTCTAAAGAATCTGTCACAAGTTGACCATTTTGTCGATAAGGTTCCAAGTTCCCTACGCACTGCCTTGAACAACACGGCCCCTTTAAAAATAAAATCTTTAAAAAATAGAAAGCTGGCTCTTTGGTTTAATACAAAGCTGTGCACCTTGAAGCAAAATGCTAGACAACTACATGCCTACAAAAATCCTACCTAGTCTGGAAAAACAGTTTACTGCTGTAAAAAATGACAATTTCTAAAGAAAGAGCAGCACATTTCTTCCCATTAATAGAGGAGAATAAGAATAACCCTAGGTTTCTTTTTAATACAGTGGCCAAACTCGACTTGCTTGAGAAAATGTCTCTCTTGGGGCGTGTTGTTGGTGTAGTAGTAAGCGCGCAACCATCTATGGAGTCCTCGATGTGGCCTTCACTGGTTCAAATCCCAGCCAGTTGACCTTTGCTGCATGTCTTCCCCACACTCTACACCCCTTTCCTACTTTAAAAAATAATGCAAAATAAAGGCCACTAGAGCCTAAAAGAAAAAAGGAACTCTCTCTTGACCCGGAAGACTTGGTCAATTATAGACCTTTTACAAATCTTCCTTTCTTATCTAGAATTCTTGAGAAGATAGTTACTAAACAAGTGTGTGACCACTTACACCATAATAAACTTTTTGAAGAGTTTCAATCAGGTGTTAGAGCTCATCATAGCACTGACATAGCTCTGATGAAAGTCACTAATGATATTTTCATTGCCTCAGATAACGGACTTGTATTCATCCTTGTCCTGATAGAACTCAGTGCTGCATTTGATACAGTTTATCACAGTATTCTTTTGGAAAGGCTTGAACATTTTTTGGGAATTGGGGGAGCTGCTCTAGGCTGGGTTAAATCTTATCTATCTGAAAGATTTCTGTTTGTAATGATAAATCTTCCTCATCCTTCTGGGTTATCTGTGGAGTACCACAGCATGGGATCAGTGCTAGGACCAATCCTCTTTAATACATATATGCTCCAAATTGATAGAATTATTAGACAGTGTGGGATTAATTTCTCCTGCTATGTCAGTGATACTCAGCTATATCTGTCTATAAATCCTGATGAAACTAACCCATTGCATAGACTACAGGCATGTCTTGGATACATAAAAACTGGATGACTCTTAAGTTTGTGCTTCCTAATGCAGACAAAACAGAAGTCATTGTCTTCTACCAGTGTCTCTGAAAAATACACTGATTAGTCAGTTACTTAATTTGGATGGAATTACATTAATCTCAGATGATAAAGTTAAAATAAAAATTGCTCTTTTTTGATCAGGACCTGTCATTTAAATCCCATATCAAAGAAGTTTCTAGAATTTCCTTCTTTCATCTCAGGAACAGTGCAACAACTAGAAATATCCTGTCCAGTGGTGATGCTGAGAAACTAGTCATGCATTTGTTACTTCAAGGCTGGACTATTGTAATTCTTTACTATCAGGAAGTCCACAAACTGTGCTTAAAGGTCTTCAGCCTATCCAGAATCCTCATCCAGAGTTCTGATGAAAATTAAAAACTGAGATCATATTTCTCCTCTTAGCTCCTACATCAGAGATCTGATTCTTCCTTATGCTGCTAACAGAGCCCTTTGCTCTCAATCTGCAGGTTTACAAGTGGTTCCTTGAATTTCCAAAAGTAGAATGGGAGGCATATCTTTTAGTTATCAGTCTCCTCTCCAGTGGAAACAACTACCAGTGTTAGTCCATGAGGTAGACACCCTGTCTACTTTTAAGGCTAGGCTTAAAACTTTCCTTCTTGATAAAGCTTAGAGTTAGAGTGGCTCAGATTATCTTGAGTTATCTCTACAGTTATGCTGCCATAGGCTTAGACTTCTGGAGGACATGGGGATCACTTTCCATCATTCTATCTGCTTCATTCGATCCCTATTCTCCCATTCTGCTGTATTTGTTAGTTCGACCTCTAATTGTATGCTCTCTATTTCTCTCATCATAGTAGCTTCATCTGGTCTGTTCCTGTTTGCTGTGGCTCCATCCTGGAGAGAAATGTCAGCTGGGCTGCTACCATCAACACCTTTGTTTATAGTTATCGGAGCTTGGTCTGTTTTTAGTGTAGTCCTGTTTCTCTTACTGTGACTTACTGGATTTGCTCTCTTGGCTTGGAGCTCATCTGCCTGGTTGTGTCTTTCCTGGACGGGGCTGCCTTTGGAGCTGACAGTTACCTTTTACATCTTTGCTTCTTTCTGTACAGTATGTCTGCTTCTGTCTCCTTGAACCACAGTCAGCCTCAGCAGATGGCTGCACACACTGAGCCTTGTTCTGCTGGAGGTTTCTTCCTGTTAAAAGGGGGTGTTTTCCTCTCCCCTGTCACTACAGGCATACTGAGTGTGCGGGATTGCTGTCAAGTCAATGCAATCAGCTGGTTTTCCTTAAATAGAAAACTTTTGACCAATCTGACTTTGTGATCTAATTGAATTGTCTCTGTAAAGTTCCTTGAGATGACGTGTTATAAATTGGTGCTATATAAATAAGCTTAATTAAACTGCAATCCAAATAAACAAATTCTAGTAAAAATGATGGTTGTTGGAAGAGGCTAAAATGAATAAGATACACAGACACATACAAAATCAACATGTAGGAAAAGGCCAATAAAGCACTAAGTTTTGAAGTGTGAGGTTGAATAAAGTTTAAACCTTTCCAAACAGCATCCAGGAATATACATGTTACTGCACAGATGGTAAATGACAACCTCACCCGTTCTACATAATCTGTGTCACACCCTGCTGAAACACTCAATAATCAAGAATGAGGCATGTAATGCCTAACTTGGAGCAGTGAAGAATGTAAAATCAATACGGGAGCTAAATTAAAAGGAGAAATATGTCCCTTTTCCAACCATAATGGAAAAGTCAAATTGATTCTAAAAGCACCAAGAAATAAATTGTGGAAGGTGATGTATCTCACCATACAGAGATTAATAAACTCATCGAAAATTTGAATGGAAATCTTATTAATCTCTTGATCTTCACTTAAAATTTAAATTATATTTCACCACATGTAAGCCTATTTTATACCTTTTATAATCTAAGGACACAGAGAAGACAGAGAGAGAGATGTGTGGGTGTATCTCAGGAAAATATTGTAAATAGAGTTGCATTTCTTCTATCTGTTCTTATAATGTGACCTGGCGCTATTCTGCTAAAATTTCTTCAAACAGGAATCTAATTTTGGATCCTCTAATTCCACTAAGAGTGGGATGTGAATAATAATAAGTGTATTACCTGGCAAGCTAATGCATAGGCTAATGCTTTCTGCTAATGACACAGAATGTATTGCTTTTAGACATTCAAGGTGGAGCATCAGAGAATTCAATTTTTGTTGGAGAGAGTTCAAATTACACTGACTCAATACATGTGCACTTTATGTATAGGCTTGTTTAACACATATTGACAAGACAAGACTTGATAGTAAATATCAAGTGCCAAAAGTTCGAGATAAACAGAGAAATAAATCCAAACAAAGATCAGTAATGCATTTGGTAATGTTTGGGGTTTTTTGTGCCACATAAATGTAGCAAAGACGCACCCAAGATTCATTTTACTCCCATGTAGCACAGACCTAAACATATTTGTGTTAAATTTCTAAACTGCTGAACTAAAGGGAAATGAACTGAGCTGAAATGTTCCCAGGGATGTGCTGTCAACAGCAGTTCATCTTGAGTAACAAAAGAGAAAAGGTCTTGTTATTGGAGAGAGACTGAGTGTTTCTGCAAAGCCTGGATCTATCTCCATCTACACTATGTTTTATTATTTTCTCTGTCCATTTCTTTATTTTCTCACTACCCAGCTTCTTGAATGAAATGTGGAGCCATTAATCAATGTTTGGGGTGAATCATTGTCTGTCCTACACACTTTGATTGGGATGGTCAAAAAAAAGAAAAAAAGAGTTAAGAAAGGGGGTGAAAGTATCCAGCTCAGTTAAAATGAAATAGCTGCATTAATTGGGTGTGTGCTCTCTAGTAATAGTTTAGTTTGAATGTAAGGAAAAAAGACAAAACACATAATTTATTACATGAGCTCAAAAATTGTATGTCAGTAGGACACTATGAAAGCAGATCTATACCAAATATCTAGAGCTGCAAAATTCTGAATATTACAAACACTGTTCAGGCAACACAATAAGTCATAGGTTTGTGTAAGATGATCTAATATACAGGAAGTACACAGCACAGTAGTCCATAGCTCAGTGTAAAAATAATATACTACACAATAACAAGGTAGCATCAACACTGACAGTAGCTGTCTGGTGTATGACCATGCTGATGCTCCATCAATCTTTCGGTTGTCTACCACATGTCCATGATTGGTCTGTGGGGGTAGCAGGTCAAAGAGGGAAACTCTGGCATTCTTTGAAACCCCTGGTTCTCTCTCTTTGACCTGCTGCCTAGCTTTTTCTGAGGAATCCAAGTTGTTCAAAGATCAGACCAAAATCTCTAAAAAAAAGACCAGTTACAAGAGCAAGACCTTTAAGATAACACATGATAACAACCTATTTGAGCTGAGAATGTCGACACTGCTCTAAATCACATGTGGACAGGAAAATCCAGTTGAGCAAGTTTACATATCTTAAATGGGTCGTGTCTCCCTTTCCAACACTCTGGAGTGGGCTTTGTCAAGGAAGCTGAAAAGGGTGATCCCTCTAATGTTAGAACCTGGTGTCTAGTCCCCTTTCTTTAAAAAGTGCTAAATTGGGTGGTGGATTTTTGTAATGACTGGCAAAACAACAGTTAAGGCCTATTTCCCACTGCATTAAGAATGGCTCACTGTGTCTCCAAGACCTGCTCTATGTCGATAAACCTTATTGAGGTGTAAGAGAACTACAACTCGAAGCAGGGCCAACCCTGACCAGACTGAGGCCTTTATCAAAATTTGGAGCCCCCTCCAAAGAAGTTTAAAATTTCTTAACAGTATGGATTAACATAAAACTATAACCAATATACTATATACTGACTAAATTTGACAGTTTATATTCGACCACCAACTTTTTTTTACCATTATTTTTCAACAGAGGTGAATGCATAGGACAGAGGCTGGAAATAGAGGTTCCTACCTAATGAGTCGCAACTTAGATGTATGTGTCACAAAGTTTTATTTCAAGAATATACCCATTTTAAACGAAAGCCCGCATGTCCTTGTGTTTTGCCTTTTTTTTTCTCTTGCTTGCACCAGATTCATGATTTCGTTTGGATGACATTTTGATATCTCATCTTCAATGGCTCTGCAAGAGAGAGCCTGCCTGCCACCAACATCTGATTGGTCAGATGTCAGATGTGCAGTCAGATTACAGGGCAGTCAGATTACAGGGGGTGTCTTTTCCCTCCTTCATCTAAAGGAGAAGGTGGTGGTGGAGAAGAGGGGTATATGTGTTTCCACATGCAAATTGTGACCCCGGTTGGAATATGAGGATCAATGCACAGCTTGTACTCTGTGTGTAGTGAGGGGCGGCCATGACTAGAAGTAAGAAAACCTCTTTATGTATGAAATATACAACTTGAATATAGAAAAGAACTAGAAAAGCACTCAGAGAGTGCAGACCTCAACCAAGCAGCTTGTTTGTCTGTTAGTGTTTTCAAAATAACTTGAAAAGCGGAAGGCGGATTTTGCTCAAATTTTCACAGAAGGGGCGGTTTTTTTGTGGGGGGGGGGGGGT